>JARQZK010003859.1:0-35000 GCA_030704885.1 Cynegetis impunctata
TGTCGAAATAATGTGGTCATGTGAGAATTCAACTTTGAGTCTTTCCAAGTGTGGTGATTTTATATTCTTCAGTGATGATGGCGTCGAGAAAATCATTCAAATGAATGATATAATCTCTAACAGAATTGAAATGTTGAAAAATCTGGACTTTTCATACTACTAACAAAATTTTCTGGAAATCATTAGGGATGCATCCTTGAACGGAAGTAACAAATCGACTGAAGAACTCATAATTACATTCTGTAAAATTAGTCCATCAGTGAACAGTTATACTATATTAGAATTTCTGTACTACAATAGAAATGAAATATTAAATGATGTAAATATGGAAATTTTTATATAATAAAAAATATATATGAAATTGATATTTATTCCACCCTCTCATATAGCTGGACTTTGGCACTAGACCGCTAGGGATCGAATCCCACGACAGGATTTTTTCATTTATCATTATTTCAGCTAGGGTCCCCCATCCCAACTAGCGCCATCTTGGATGAAAGGGGCCCCATCTTAGAAGGTCCCTCTCAGGACGTCATCTTGAAGGGGCCCCCATCTTGAATAGAGATATCTAGGTTACCCCATCTCACCGCTTCGACGGACGCCATCTTGAAGGGCCCCCAGGACACCATCTTGAATAGACATCTTTCTAGGTTACATCATTTCACCTGGAGGGACGCTCGAACACCACCTTGGATGGACACCATCTTGAATAGACATCTTTCTAGGTTACCCCAGTTCATCTATGGACTGATCTACCCACTTTGTGGGCCAGAACCGGCCTTGTTATTCTACTCCAATACTCAACGTCTCGGCCGGCTGAATAGAGCGAATCGCCGCCGTGGATAAACTGAAAGAATCATAGGAGAAGCCAGAAAAGTCCACTACAAAACTGAACGCTTAAATAAAGTCCGTACCCAATATTAACCTATTTGAAATTGATGGCGCGACTGAAATTTAAAGAGTTCTGGTTACCCCATTCAAAGTGACCGGAAGCCATACGTAACCTAACGTGCTTTGCACTTGGCCATCGGCAGTAGTCAAATGTATTGAAACATCGTAATTCAACAACAGTTTAATTTGTTTGAATAAAAACAAAGACGGTGACCCTAATATGGAGACATAACTACCTGTATCCAACAGAGCTAACACATTATTTTCACAAATACACACTTCCAGATACGGTCTGTCGTCGTTTTCCAAATGCTGTAACAAGTGACAAGTGGAGTCAGGCTCATTCACCTTCCCATCTTGAGGTCTCGTTACTCGAACTTGGGTCTGAACCCCTGAATCTACACGAAATTTACGGACAGTACGAAGCCAGGCTTTTCAGTCCAGTCGGTCGAAACGTTTTACTTTTTCGAATTCGGTCGGCTTGGAGTGACAGGTTGATTTTGAGTACTGGGAGATTTTACGCCTCCTGCCTTTGCGTAACCAGTATTCCCGTTTTTTGAACATTTCTGACAATAATATCTGATGACATCTGCCAACCCACAACCGAAACAAAACACTCCCTTTTTAGACCTTCTACAATCCGAAAATCTGTGTCCAGCATTACCACAGTTCCAACACATAAACTTGATGTCAGTTTTCTGACGGGACACCTGTCCAACAGATACAAAATTAGGAGTCTTCGGGGCTGTCAACTGTAATCCCAATGCTTCATCAACTCTCTTGCACAGTGTTGTGAGGGTTGAGATATCGGGGACATCCTCTAGTACCAACGACCTAACGAAGTCAGGTAATAAATTTGACCTAATAACATCGACCATATCATTCTCAGATGGTTTCATCGACAATCGATAGAACTGAGCCTCAATTGATGTTATGAAGATTAATACAGGTTCTCAAAGACGTTGCTTCCTTGACTTGATTTCATCCAAAAAAACTTTATCATGATTATTTCTCAAAAACATACCCTTCAAACCTACTAGAAACTCAGTCCAAGTAGTATATGTTTTCTCAACAAAGTGGTTATGCCAACAATCCCAGGCATCGCCTGCCAAGAAGTCAAAAGCTGAATTAAACAAATCAACGTCATCACATCCTCTGGAAACTGTCAATGTTTCTACTAACTCGAGAAACGGTACCGAAGATTCTTTACCTGAAAATTTCTTAATTCTCCATTTATGCACTGGAACCTTCTTAATGCTGCCCTGTGAAATAGGTATCTCAGCTGGAGCAAAGCTCTTAACAGGCGTAGATGTGGTCGGTGCAGTTGAAGGACGATTAATATCCACAAAATCGGACTCGAGATCACACAATCTGACGGATAAAGCTCGTTTCTCTGCCATTAAGTAATCATCTTCAGGCTGCAATCGGTGTATCCTACCAGAACAATGCGTAAGTCTAGCAACGATTTTTTTGAAATCGGAATCATCACTAGCTGCAGACAAATTCAAAATCAAAGATGCAAGATCACTAATAGTTTGAGAAATTTCGCTTAGAGAATCTTTCAAAGGGTAAATATCGTGGAATTCGACGAAACTCCGGTTACCTTTCTCTTGTGCTAATAAACCTCGTAACAACTTCCGTCCTTCATCCACAGTCCCCCTATAAGCTTCATATAACCTGACAGTGACCTCATAATTCAATTCGTAAGATTTCAAAAAGTTAGGGTAAAACATTGTCAAATAATTAACCGGCAACAACAGATGATCTAAGTGAAAATGCAATTATTAAATATCTCTATTCAAAGTTTATTTTCACGAATGAAAATAGACTACAATAAGGATTTGCCGAAGAAATAATTTATGAAATCAATAATATAGATGGAAAAATCCCGAAATCCTTGTTAATTTTTAACAACCAGGTGTTTGAATTTAAAAATAACAATTCACCTTCAAATATGAAATCAAAAAAAAAAAAACGCAGTGCTAATATCTTAAATTTATCGCGAACCCGATCTCCGAACAGCCAAATAAATTGAAAACGTAAGGAAACACTGCCTCGTTTATACAGATAAGATCTCAGATAACAACTCTCAAATGCGCACCTGTGAAATTTGCAAACTTCGATAGAACTCGTAAATTAAAGAAACAGAAAAACCATAAATATCAACAAGAATTAAAAAATAAGCTATTTATTTGAATAAGCTGATAGTTACTAATTCTCGACGGGAGAATTAACTTTTATTGTTAACAGGAAAACGAGGAAAAAAAACGTGAATTGGTGGCCCCACGTTGGGCGCCTGTATAACAAAATTGTCTCAAACCTCAAGGGTTTGAATTGTCGTTTCTTTGTTTTCCCTTTACATAACTACTGGATAAAATAATGAATTTATTTAACCATTAGCTTACAGTTGGCTATAAATTAAATTTACGTGACCTTATGAAATTTAATGCGGTGTCCCTAGGGTGGCAGATCGGCTTTATATCTATCTTCTACTAGATGCTAATAATGTCGCTAGGGGTGATACTCCGTACAACGCCAAACAGCTGCCTAATCAACTTACTTGAATGTGGGTTGGAATCCCTCTAAAATCTTAACCACGTGGACTAATAAATTTGGACATAAAAATCACCTGCAAAATGGAACAAAAAATATGCGAAAAAAAAAAATAAAAACTATGAAATAAGTTGTAGTGAAGCATTAAAATATGAATAATGGCGGCTTCTGAAATCATGAAATGATTACTTACCGTGATATGTCCTCCTTTTGTACAATAACTTTACAAAAAGTTAAAATTTATACTACCAGAGTGTACTGGCAAATCTAAAATCTTTAAATAACTCTATCAACTTCAAAAATATATTTCAAAAATTTATAGCACAATGTCGTCCTAATGGTCACTTGGTCTTAATTTATATAGTCTCTTGTCAAGAAGTAATTAATTGGGAGGGTTGCAGAGTCTGCGCTTCTAAGTCGGTATTTGCGAAATCTATAATATCGGCAGATTTTAGATCTTAACGAATCATGTGAATCTTGAATTTAAACTAGTTGGATACGTTTATGTGTAATTCACTCGAATTTCTAAAATTTTCAATTCAGAGCGTGTTTTTCTGTAACAACATCGAATACAAAAAGCAGAGAATCCACAAAACTTAACAAGAAGTTAAGAGAAGAATAGTATGGCAAAAATTTAATCCAATTGTTCATAAACTTGGTGATAGGTTGTTGAGAAGTGAAAGTGGTAATAACCTCAGTGAAGTGTATATAGATCCCTATATACGGTGTATACGGTGATTGAAGACTGCGAACTGAACTATAACAAAGACAGAAAACAAGATATATATATATATATATATATATATATATATATATATATATATATATATATATATATATATATATATATCTAAAGCAAGCAAAATTATTGGTCTAGCCCGCATATGTCGAAGCAGCCGTTTACACGTATTTTGGACTCTTTGGTCCTTATCAGAAAGGCGGAAGACAATGACATATTTGTGGTACATTGTTCGAACTCTCCGGTTTGGGAGATTTAGTCAAACTCTGACTGTCAAACTGCCATTTGTGAGATCCCGGACCGTGAAAATAAGCTGCAAAGAAGAAATTTATCGCAAGAGAATAGTAAATGAAACAAGCCAAATTATCGGTCAAGCCTTCATATGTCGAAGCAGTCGTTGACGCGGCTGCTATATATATATATATATATATATATATATATATATATATATATGTATATATATATATATATATATATATATATATATATATATATATATATATATATATATATATATATATATATATATATATATATATATATATATATATATATATATATATATATATATATATATATATATATATATATACCCAGCAAGCACGAAAACATCTCATATACGTTTCGAAACATAACATTGAGGACATTAAACCTCCCATGTGATGTACTCTTGATATCACATAGAAATGTATGTAACCTCCGAATTTCCGCAACAGGAGCTTTTTAAAGTATGTCAGTTAGATGTAAGCAAATGCTGTTTGATGGATGTTTTAGTGATACTATCGTAGGTATGTCATACTGCGACATACACGTTACATACAAAGAAAAACTTTTATCCTATATAATTTAGAGATATACTTGATATATCATTTCTCAACATTAAAAAGCCAATATTCAGATCTCCTTACTATATACGGGTAATGTAAAAATGTGATGAAACCATGCTGTAGATGCTAGAGGTTATTTAAATATAATCGTCTAACATAGCATCCATGTTATTATTTATATTTACTCAGGATTTGCTCATATATTTTGTCATATATACAAGGTACTCCAAAAATTTTTATTGTTTGGGACGGAATACCATAGTTTATACTGAACACATAATTATTGTAGCTTTATGAAACATTTTTTCAACTTCCCAAGTAAAACTAAATATTAAAAAAAAACATATATTCGAATCAATGAATGAAAAAGTTTCAACCACAACAATGTAGATAGAATCGGAGCACTTTTTTCCAACACCATTATGCACTTGACAGGATTCATTTTGGAAGAAGAAACTTTGATTTATGAACAAAAATGTCGAATCAAAAATTGACCTGTGGATTTCATCAATATTAAACAAGATAGTTTTATTTTATTTGTGGCAATTCAAGAAAATATAAGAGTATTTCTTCAATCAATACTAGTTGAACTCACTTCATGATAGAATATTTGACTAATCCTTAACAATTTTTGAGCATAAGATATTGACAAATAAATAGCTAAATGGATTTTTTGATGTAAAAAACGCTTGAATAAAAAATGAAAGACTTCTGAGTTAGTCAAATTTATTTTTTATGAAATAAATTATAAAAAAATCAGTTCCTCTCCCTCAGTCTTCTCTGCTTTGCATGTCGCAGCCATTCTGAGAAGAGGACTTCGAATTCTTTGCGCGAACATCTAGTTTCATGGTGTACGACACCTACAATAAAAACACGAAGATTGTGAATGATATAGCAAAACTTTTACACTCCTGAGTGCTACTTTAGTCTCCTTTTTTTTTCAGGGACTGAAGTGTCACTTCTCATTAGGGATTAAATTTATTTAATCATTAGGGACGAAAGTGGAAATAAGACATTCCCATGACCTCATTATTATCCTTAAACAATGAAAATTTATAACTGTTTGACTTTTTTATTAACATGGTTAACATGAAAAGGATATTTGAAGAGCTAGGTATCATGAATCAAAACAGGATCGTACACATCTTGGATTGTACTAATTCTGTTTAGTTCAGATTACTTATATTAATAAATAGAAATGTGTTTCAGGAGTGCCAAAATAACATATATAGCGCAGGACCAAGCTGTCCTGTAATCACTCTGGTGAATGTTTCACCTTTCTATGAAAGATCCACTTTGGTCCCTTGATAGATAATATACAATCATGGTCTATTTAGTAAATTAGTTGATGCGAGCAAATTTTAAGCAATTTTTTATTATTACAAGCTTTTATTAAACTTTGTTTGAATGTGTAATGTTGATGTCAAATTTGACCCATTTCCAGTCATCCAATCAACTTGAAATTTAGCAGGCATCCACCATTAAAGAACAAATGCATGACATTTTTATATCAATTCTGATAGACTCCAAAATGGTTTTATTCTATTCTAATGTGGTACATAGGTGTTTTTTGGGGTCGGCCAAATCTTCCTACAGTAGTACAGTATGTATACTAACAGACTTACCATATGCTATAGTAGTGAATTGTAGGTGATCTACAGCAAAATTATTTTTTCTCCCCAACCAGGAACAAAGTTCTGCAACGGTATTGGTAAGTAAGGATTTGCAAATCCTATTTAGTAATGAAATCTTTATGATCATTGCCTCCAATAATTTTCAGAAATTGGATCTTAAAATAAAAAATATTATAAACGAAATGAACAGTAGTCAAAACTGTTTGGAAAATATTTTGAAAATAGAAGATGAAATTAATATAGAGTTTGAAATTGAACGATCATCGGTTCGTCCCTGGTGAATCAAATTGAAATCAAAGCTTCTCTTATTGATACTACGTGCAATTTGTTGTTTCAGGTTTCCTTTTTTGCCTTGCAAATTTTTAATAGATTTTCTGTACATACCTTTATATAAACTGCGATTCTGTTAAGTCGAGATTCTGAATTCTGATGGCAGTGATAGCATCCGGCATCAGTCACTAAACTACGAAACTATCTGACGAAACACGCGGGAACGTATACAATAATAAATAATTGTACAGGTTATATTATGCCGTTATGCGGTACTTCTTCGTTCTTCTTTTATTTATGGCACTTGCTCCCTTCTGGTGTACAGACCAAAGTTGCATATACGTTCAGAAATTTATTTTTTAAGCTCAATAAATGTCAACATTATGATGTAGCAGGTATATAGCAATCGAATCATTTTTGTTGGAGTTATTCAATTTATTCAGGAAAACATACACAGTACAAATTTTACTTGACATTGAGGAGCTATCACAATATTACATCAAACATCCTCTTAATGTGATATTTGAAGAAAAGAAGCGTATAAACGTTCCAGAGATGATCCTGAGATATAACAAAAGTATGTAGCGTTGTGAACAAGACAGTACATCGAAAGTGTCAATGAAATGTACAAGTAACATTCATGAGATATTGAGAACATACGTTACGTTTGCGACACTTAAAGAACATCAGTAGAAAGGCTTGACTTGAAGCCATTAAAAATGATTGATGATGACAGCTCAAGGTCATAAATCATGGCCGGTCTTTTGTTTGGGGACAGGTGTTCCTATTGTCATTGACCCAAAGCCATTAAATCACGACGGGGGGTGCCAGGTCTTTTGTTCCTATTGTTATGTGCAGGTGTGCGGTCTTTTGTTATAACCGATCTATTGTTAGACCAGGTGTTTGGGGCAGATGTTAGGGCAGGACCGTATTAACTAATGATTGAGGATCGTGAGAATTGAATTTTTTTCACAATTTTAGACCAAAATTCGTAAATCGTATGAAATCCACCCCTGACATTAGATATGGGGTGGATAATATTTCTAAGAACACACACACAAAAGGTTGACGCAAATATCTCTTCACAAAAGCGGGGGGCTGGTTTTTTGTTCCTATTGTTAGACCAGGTGTTCGGGACAGGACCGTATTAACTAATGATCGATGATCCTGGGAATTGAAATTTTTTTACAAATTTAGACCAAAATTCGTAAACCGTAGGAAACTCGGCCCTGACATTAGTTATTCGACATCGCCAGGTATTTCTAAGAAAACACACACACACAAACGGTGGAAGTGGAATGATACCACAAAACTTGGAGGGGGTAAGGGCATAAAAACAGCTCACTGCAAACAAATACACAGTTATTCTTTAATATCTACCAGCAGTTAAATACCATGTACAGTAAAAACGAGACTGTTCGATCGCAAAGATGGCCGTCGAAATCGGGAAAATCAAGGAAAGCAGTGCAAGAAACGAGAACTCAGAAGAAATACACCACCGGCTTCCACTACACACCGCAAATGTCATCAATAGATAGTAATTACAGTTCAAGAGACATGGTTCCTTATCCTGAAGATGTGTACCACAACACCGTAAATCGTAGGATGGAGCGTGAGATGCATCGGCTCGTGAGTGAAGACATATACAATTTGAATCTCTCAGGCAGTAAATATGTAAGCATTGGTCTGGATCCTTTCAATGATTTTCAATGTTTACTTGGAATATGTCGACATGGTTATCTTGATTTCATTTCATTCACGAAAAAAGAAGTAGATGAACTTACTGTTAAAATGCCAGGGCTACTGAAGGAGTTGGCGAAAAACAAAGAAATTGAAGTATATCTGGATACAATTGGATTATATTCACTGTATTCTACATGTAACAACGTGTTGATATTCAAGGAAAGTAACTTCCCAAAACTTTTTTTGGCTGTTGATTCTTTAAAAACTTTTGCAGCAGGCATGAATCTCTTTGTACGGAAGATGGATGAAAAAATTGAAAGTGACGATGCTATTACCCGGTATTGCACAATTGATTATTTCGCAGATTTCATTCTCACTGAAATGCGTAAGCAACATTTACGTGTAATCGATATACAAACTTGTGCTGAATTCATAAAAATGAGTTACAATGACTCACCTCATATGTATGAATTGCTTGTGAAATATTATTACAATATTGAGAATATTGTATTGGATAGTGTAAGCTGGTAGTTATATTATTGTATATAAATATGATTAAATGTATGATATTATATAAAAATAAACTTAATCAGAAAATTTATTTATCTAATTACAAACCTTTTTATTTGAAACACTAAATTATTTAAAAAAATGTAATTTGTACATTCGTTTACAAGCATTATAACAGGTCTCTCATACTAGAGGAAAAAAAGAGTACACATATAAATTTTTAAAAAACCTAAATCCCATGTGTGATAAATCAGTTGTAAATATCGTATATTATTACGATGAATGACGGACAGCTTTTTGAATAAGAAAACTTTTCATATAAAATATAGACAAAACCTCCTAGTGTTTAAAAATTATGATACTAATACGATCAGTATTATATAAAATAAATTGATAGGAAGTTAAGTATTATGTATTTAATTCAACTTAGATTATAAATTATAACCCATACTTTGTATGAAGTAGTAATAAAGTTAAATTATTAATTCATTCTATTAATTCATTCTATTATTCTACATTGAAAATTTAATAATTTTATAATTGTATACATACTTTTAAACAATCACATACCTTGCCAGGCCAAAAAAAGCCCACACATATCTATACTAAACGGATAAAATTGAATATATGATTCATGCATTCATTGTATAAATGATTTATCCATGCGTTCAATTTGGTGAACATCGAAATTAAATAACTTATGCAATTTTTATAAGATTTATGAAATTTTTTCATGAATAACATCTGGAATATTTAATTTTTTTGTAAAAACACGTTCGTACAATACGTTTTGAATAGGATTTGCATATCCTACCTCTCTTGTGGGTGTCTACGTAGCCAAATTTCAAGTTAATCGGGTGCATAATATATATATATATATATATATATATATATATATATATATATATATATATATATATATATATATATATATATATATATATTATATATATATATGTTAACGGTATCCCTATACACTTCCTTTACGCTCCCCCATCATTGATGTAAATATCGTATATTATTACGATGAACGACGGCCAGCTTTTTGAATAAGAAACTTTTCATATAAAATATAGACAAAATCTCCTAGTGTTTAAAAATTATGATGCTAATACGATACTTTAGAATGTTTCACTGTAGAAATAGAAAGAAATAATAATAACACTGTCTTGAAATTGCATATTGGTTTGAAATATGGGATAAGAGATTGCTTTTCAAATATAAATAATAGTATTCGACTTTGAAACTATGCAAATGATCAGTTGTAAATATCGTATATTATTACGATGAATGACGGACAGCTTTTTGAATAAGAAAAACTTTTCATATGAAATATAGACTAAACCTCCTAGTGTTTAAAAATTATGATACTAATACGATCAATATTATATAAATAAATTGATAGGAAGTTAAGTATTATGTATTTAATTCAACATAGATTATAAATTATAACCCATACTTTGTATGAAGTAGTAATAAAGTTAAATTATTAATTCATTCTATTATTCTACATTGAAAATTTAATAATTTTATAATTGTATGCATACTTTTAAACAATCACATACCTTGCCGTGCCAAAAAAGCCCACACACATCTATACTAAACGGATAAAATTGTTATTGAATATATGATTCATGCATTCATTGTATAAATGATTTATCCATGCGTTCAATTTGGTGAACATCGAAATTAAATAACTTATGCAATTTTTATAAGATTTATGAAATTTTTTCATGAATATCATCTGGAATATTTAATTTTTTTGTAAAAACACGTTCGTACAATACGTTTTGAATAGGATTTGCATATCCTACCTCTCTTGTGGGCGTCTACGTAACCAAATTTCAAGTTAATCGGGTGTATAATATATATATATATATATATATATATATATATATATATATATATATATATATATATATATATATATATATATATATATATATATATATATATATATATATATATATATATATGTTAACGGTATCCCTATACAACCCCTTTACGCTCCCCATCATTGATGTGAATATCGTATATTATTACGATGAACGACGGACAGCTTTTTGAATAAGAAAAACTTTTCAAATAAAATATAGACAAAATCTCCTAGTGTTTAAAAATTATGATGCTTATACGATACTTTAGAATGTTTCACTGTAGAAATAGAAAGAAATAATAATAACACTCTCTTGAAATTGCATATTGGTTTGAAATATGGAATAAGAGATTGCTTTTCAAATATAAATAACAGTATTCGACTTTAGAACTATGCAAATGAAAAACGCTATATAAAATATCGAACGAACATAAATGTTAAACTTTTTCATATAGGTAAGAAACCCACATTACTTTACTTTCCACGACCCCCACCATTCCTCTATGCTTACCTGTTATTGTGCAATCTCCGAAAATTACCGAAGAAACCCGAACTTCTGTACACGATTGTTGTGAATAAAAGCGTCTAAAATATTAGAAATAAAGATATCCGGTAATTATAAACATATAATAGTACCTAGTCCTCCAAAATGAAATTGATGTATTTCATATTGCTTTAATCATTTATATTGGCCAAACTCATAAACTTATCAATCAAAACTGTTATTCAATCAAATCTTTTTAGATGTAATTACGAACAAAAATCTGAAATTTCATAAAACCTATTAGGTAATTATATGAATATAAATAATTAATTGAATTTATGATTCCTGGTTACCTTTTACTAATGATTTGTATATTCAATTTGGTGAGATTGAATAATTTATTGAACTTTTGTAATATAAGATTCACAAATTTTTTTTATGGAAGAACAAAATAATTTAAGTAACTATTTTCCTATAAAATGCATGAAATTCATCAGATCCATCAGATTTTATTTCTTTGATTGGGCAGAATGCGAAATTTTTTATTATAGTTCGCATATTTTCTTTTTTAGACAAAACCTCCTAGTGTTTAAAAATTATGATACTAATACGATCAACATTATATAAATAAATTGATAGGAAGTTAAGTATTATGTATTTAATTCAACTTAGATTATAAATTATAACCCATACTTTGTATGAAGTAGTAATAAAGTTAAATTATTAATTCATTCTATTATTCTACATTGAAAATTTAATAATTTTATAATTGTATGCATACTTATAAACAATCACATACCTTGTTAGTCAAAAAAAATCCCACACACATCTATACTAAACGGATAAAATTGTTATTGAATATATGAGTCCTACATTAATCGTATAAATGATTTGTCCATGCATTCAATTTGGTGAACATCGAAATTAAATAACTTATGCAATTTTTATAAGATTCATGAAGAACAAAATAACTTAGGGAACTTTATTACAGAAAATTTATTTATCTAATTACAAACCTTTTTATTTGAAACACTAATTTATTTTAAAAAATGTCAAATATTAGGAGTAAATAAAACGTAGACGATAAATGTATACGATTGATGAATATCTTAAAATCATAACATTACTAGAAATACTGTTTTAGAAAATATAAACATGTATTCGATTAGGAAAGAATAAAATATAGAGGATAAACATATCCAACGATAAGTATATTTTTATGAAATAAAAGAATTCTTTTTGAATATAAATAATTTTATTTGAATTTAGAACTCTACATATGAAAAACGCTGTATAAAATGATGCTCAATGTTTTTTCTGAGAAATTGTTCAATTACTTACGCAATTATTAAATCTGGTAAAACATATGAATTACATAACTTGCTTGTGAAACATAAAACTACTTTTGAAAGATATGAAACTTTATTACCAAATTTGGCAGAAAGTTCATAAAATATATTTCACAACTTGAAAAGTTGGGTAGGCTATCGAAATTTTCAGGAAGCAGACGTCTTTTATTAAATTGTACCGAATAAATTTTAGATTCTGGTTGCTACACTATATGATAATTTTGATAACGTGCTATTTTTTCTAGGGATCTGAAAATCGTTCACAAAACTCTTGAATTTTTAGGAAGTTTTTCCCGTTGATCGCAAAAACTGTTGAAAAAGATTTTCCGAAATATCATTACATACCTTTGAAAGTACTATTCCATATATTTAGTTTTGATCATTAATTACTACAATTAGATGACCATCAGCTATTTTCTAGTTTTAATTTCAAAAATTGAATTTACGTATTCTGCAAATAACCCGTCCTTTTGTTTCTTGAAAAATCAAAAATTGATATGATTGAAACTTTTTTCGTATACATGAAACGGTTCGAATGCTTAAATAGACTTTATGGAACTTTTTTTCATATAAGATTCACAAAAATTTTTATGGAAAAACAAAAATAACTTTGCATGCAATAAGATGCCTGAAATTTTTTTCATCAGATTTTATTTCTTACGGCTTGCTCAGGGAACGCATTCATAAGTGAAAAAATTTTGAATTTGTATTATTTTATCATTGACAGTTTACACGCGATCTAAGTTATATTTGATAAACTCACTAGAACGTATGCTAATCTGTGAAAAATGTTAGTATGTTTCTTTGCTCTTATTAGTGGTTTCTGATGATGCCGTCCTCGTTGAATACGCTGATTGTTCACCTGTTGTGCTTCCAAGTTGGTTGAAGTGAAGTGGAGGGAGTCTCTATGAACCAACCTTACCACTTTCGACTAGATATGCACGTTTCTGGTCGATCACAACAATAAAGCACTTGCACGTTATCGATTAATGTTCACTGATCCGATTATTCGGATTTATTGATCAATATCCGTATCGATTGACCAAATGTTGAGCGTTATAGAGTTGTGGCCTGTATATGTACGTTTTTTATAGATAAACACCATGGTGTATTTAGATATATATTTTATGTTAAAATTGAGATGATATATACACAAGGGTGACTAAGAATTGACGTCTTGTTACTGTCTCTTAGCGTCTCTTGTTCGTATTTTCGCTACCTGATCCTACCATCGCACACCCTAAAAGCCAGGGCAGGGATAACAATTTTTTTTTGCGTTCTAACTTATTTCTTCGTTCAAAAATATTTTTAATCATCGCAACAGTTAAACTATGCATATGTTAATTTTTTTTTTTGCATCGCTCAGATATCTTTTACAAAAAAGTGACGCATATCAGTACAAAAACCTGTTGCAATGATTAAAAATATTTTTGAACGAAGAAATAAGTTAGAACGCAAAAAAAAATTGTTATCCCTGCCCTGGCTTTTAGGGTGTGCGATGGTAGGATCAGGTAGCGAAAATACGAACAAGAGACGCTAAGAGACAGTAACAAGACGTCAATTCTTAGTCACCCTTGTGTATATATCATCTCAATTTTAACATAAAATATATATCTAAATACACCATGGTGTTTATCTATAAAAAACGTACATATACAGGCCACAACTCTATAACGCTCAACATTTGGTCAATCGATACGGATATTGATCAATAAATCCGAATAATCGGATCAGTGAACATTAATCGATAACGTGCAAGTGCTTTATTGTTGTGATCGACCAGAAACGTGCATATCTAGTCGAAAGTGGTAAGGTTGGTTCATAGAGACTCCCTCCACTTCACTTCAACCAACTTGGAAGCACAACAGGTGAACAATCAGCGTATTCAACGAGGACGGCATCATCAGAAACCACTAATAAGAGCAAAGAAACATACTAACATTTTTCACAGATTAGCATACGTTCTAGTGAGTTTATCAAATATAACTTAGATCGCGTGTAAACTGTCAATGATAAAATAATACAAATTCAAAATTTTTTCACTTATGAATGCGTTCCCTGAGCAAGCCGTAAGAAATAAAATCTGATGAAAAAAATTTCAGGCATCTTATTGCATGCAAAGTTATTTTTGTTTTTCCATAAAAATTTTTGTGAATCTTATATGAAAAAAAGTTCCATAAAGTCTATTTAAGCATTCGAACCGTTTCATGTATACGAAAAAAGTTTCAATCATATCAATTTTTGATTTTTCAAGAAACAAAAGGACGGGTTATTTGCAGAATACGTAAATTCAATTTTTGAAATTAAAACTAGAAAATAGCTGATGGTCATCTAATTGTAGTAATTAATGATCAAAACTAAATATATGGAATAGTACTTTCAAAGGTATGTAATGATATTTCGGAAAATCTTTTTCAACAGTTTTTGCGATCAACGGGAAAAACTTCCTAAAAATTCAAGAGTTTTGTGAACGATTTTCAGATCCCTAGAAAAAATAGCACGTTATCAAAATTATCATATAGTGTAGCAACCAGAATCTAAAATTTATTCGGTACAATTTAATAAAAGACGTCTGCTTCCTGAAAATTTCGATAGCCTACCCAACTTTTCAAGTTGTGAAATATATTTTATGAACTTTCTGCCAAATTTGGTAATAAAGTTTCATATCTTTCAAAAGTAGTTTTATGTTTCACAAGCAAGTTATGTAATTCATATGTTTTACCAGATTTAATAATTGCGTAAGTAATTGAACAATTTCTCAGAAAAAAACATTATGCACCATTTTATACATCTTTTTTCATATGTAGAGTTCTAAATTCAAATAAAATTATTTATATTCAAAAAGAATTCTTTTATTTCATAAAAATATACTTATCGTTGGATATGTTTATCCTCTATATTTTATTCTTTCCTAATCGAATACATGTTTATATTTTCTAAAACAGTATTTCTAGTAATGTTATGATTTTAAGATATTCATCAATCGTATACATTTATCGTCTACGTTTTATTTACTCCTAATATTTGACATTTTTTAAAATAAATTAGTGTTTCAAATAAAAAGGTTTGTAATTAGATAAATAAATTTTCTGTAATAAAGTTCCCTAAGTTATTTTGTTCTTCATGAATCTTATAAAAATTGCATAAGTTATTTAATTTCGATGTTCACCAAATTGAATGCATGGACAAATCATTTATACGATTAATGTAGGACTCATATATTCAATAACAATTTTATCCGTTTAGTATAGATGTGTGTGGGATTTTTTTTGACTAACAAGGTATGTGATTGTTTATAAGTATGCATACAATTATAAAATTATTAAATTTTCAATGTAGAATAATAGAATGAATTAATAATTTAACTTTATTACTACTTCATACAAAGTATGGGTTATAATTTATAATCTAAGTTGAATTAAATACATAATACTTAACTTCCTATCAATTTATTTATATAATGTTGATCGTATTAGTATCATAATTTTTAAACACTAGGAGGTTTTGTCTAAAAAAGAAAATATGCGAACTATAATAAAAAATTTCGCATTCTGCCCAATCAAAGAAATAAAATCTGATGGATCTGATGAATTTCATGCATTTTATAGGAAAATAGTTACTTAAATTATTTTGTTCTTCCATAAAAAAAATTTGTGAATCTTATATTACAAAAGTTCAATAAATTATTCAATCTCACCAAATTGAATATACAAATCATTAGTAAAAGGTAACCAGGAATCATAAATTCAATTAATTATTTATATTCATATAATTACCTAATAGGTTTTATGAAATTTCAGATTTTTGTTCGTAATTACATCTAAAAAGATTTGATTGAATAACAGTTTTGATTGATAAGTTTATGAGTTTGGCCAATATAAATGATTAAAGCAATATGAAATACATCAATTTCATTTTGGAGGACTAGGTACTATTATATGTTTATAATTACCGGATATCTTTATTTCTAATATTTTAGACGCTTTTATTCACAACAATCGTGTACAGAAGTTCGGGTTTCTTCGGTAATTTTCGGAGATTGCACAATAACAGGTAAGCATAGAGGAATGGTGGGGGTCGTGGAAAGTAAAGTAATGTGGGTTTCTTACCTATATGAAAAAGTTTAACATTTATGTTCGTTCGATATTTTATATAGCGTTTTTCATTTGCATAGTTCTAAAGTCGAATACTGTTATTTATATTTGAAAAGCAATCTCTTATTCCATATTTCAAACCAATATGCAATTTCAAGAGAGTGTTATTATTATTTCTTTCTATTTCTACAGTGAAACATTCTAAAGTATCGTATAAGCATCATAATTTTTAAACACTAGGAGATTTTGTCTATATTTTATTTGAAAAGTTTTTCTTATTCAAAAAGCTGTCCGTCGTTCATCGTAATAATATACGATATTCACATCAATGATGGGGAGCGTAAAGGGGTTGTATAGGGATACCGTTAACATATATATATATATATATATATATATATATATATATATATATTATACACCCGATTAACTTGAAATTTGGTTACGTAGACGCCCACAAGAGAGGTAGGATATGCAAATCCTATTCAAAACGTATTGTACGAACGTGTTTTTACAAAAAAATTAAATATTCCAGATGATATTCATGAAAAAATTTCATAAATCTTATAAAAATTGCATAAGTTATTTAATTTCGATGTTCACCAAATTGAACGCATGGATAAATCATTTATACAATGAATGCATGAATCATATATTCAATAACAATTTTATCCGTTTAGTATAGATGTGTGTGGGCTTTTTTTGGCACGGCAAGGTATGTGATTGTTTAAAAGTATGCATACAATTATGAAATTATTAAATTTTCAATGTAGAATAATAGAATGAATTAATAATTTAACTTTATTACTACTTCATACAAAGTATGGGTTATAATTTATAATCTATGTTGAATTAAATACATAATACTTAACTTCCTATCAATTTATTTATATAATATTGATCGTATTAGTATCATAATTTTTAAACACTAGGAGGTTTAGTCTATATTTCATATGAAAAGTTTTTCTTATTCAAAAAGCTGTCCGTCATTCATCGTAATAATATACGATATTTACAACTGATCATTTGCATAGTTTCAAAGTCGAATACTATTATTTATATTTGAAAAGCAATCTCTTATCCCATATTTCAAACCAATATGCAATTTCAAGACAGTGTTATTATTATTTCTTTCTATTTCTACAGTGAAACATTCTAAAGTATCGTATTAGCATCATAATTTTTAAACACTAGGAGATTTTGTCTATATTTTATATGAAAAGTTTCTTATTCAAAAAGCTGGTCGTCGTTCATCGTAATAATATACGATATTTACATCAATGATGGGGGAGCGTAAAGGAAGTGTATAGGGATACCGTTAACATATATATATATATATATATATATATATATATATATATATATATATATATATATATATATATATATATATATATATATATTGTAATGCCTGGTCCTGGGTGCTAAATGAAACACAGGTTCATACTATACTTTCTATATTGAAATGTATAGTATTATAGGATATAGGCTTAGTGCTAACCCCTCGGGCAGCGTGACGAGTCTATACCTCAGTCTTACTTCTTATCTTCTTATCTCTCCGATCTTCCATCGGGTCTTATATGTGATGTTTATACAATAACTGCTGAATGTGCGACCTTGGCCAGGCACGTTCCGTTTACAACAATATATCTATAACTAAACATTCTTGTTTACTATGTAGTAACGAATCGAGACACTGACCTACTGATCTACTCACCACACCTCTCGGGCTAATTGAAAAGAATTTTATTGAGGTTACTCGAGAAAATTCTGTCTCGTTTAAATGTATGATAATTTAAAATTTTCCTTTCAATTTCCTATGCATGGTTTAATTACCATATCCCTTCCTGGAGGTGTGCTGGAAGTAGTTATAATTACAATGACAATTTTTAAAACAATTCATTTTACGTACAATCTCTATTCGCGCTGTCTAACGTCCCTATACTCTCGTGATGATACGCCATATTTTTGATATATTAATAATTATTTTCATTTCAGCCATAGTACTCTATATAAATTACCTTTTACTTTAATTTGTGGACTCTTTCATTTATCTCATTTATCAATTAATATAACCCATCCTATATGTAACCACAATACCAACCATACCTCAATATATAAATATATATATATCCACAATAATAATAACTAAGGTCCCTAAAACTGATTATATTCCCTTGCCTTCCTAATAATTGAGAGCTTTTAATTCCATTCTTCTCTACAGATAGCTTCTAAAATTCTCAACTTTTCGTCTCGCGTAAATGCCGATCGAATATTTAGCTTCTTTAGAGTGTTGCAACATTAGTACAACACTATTCCTCCATAAAAATTTATATATACTCATCTATATATTTATTTCTTCATTTCTCCTTACCATATCCATCTTCACTAAGAAGTGGTCGCTATCTATATATAGCATACAAAAAAAATATATGTTTCATTTCATTTTACCAACGATTCCATCTCGTAATTACAGTAAAATTCATTATTTATGAAAACATAATTCATTAGCAGGGGGCATAATCCATCCCCTGAGCGTCCTATACGCGCTCTTATTAATAAAATTGCTCTCTCCTTTTAACCATTAAATAATTGTACATTATCTATACCACACTATTTTGGAAACTATAATCAGTCTTAGCAGTACCTATATTTGATAATGGGCTCAAAGTTTAAACTCTATTAAAAAAAACAATATTTAAATTTTCATATTTTTGTCCCTTCTGACGACTTCAAATATCCAAGCTTCATCGAGTATAAGTTAATTTTCCTATTTGCGTATCATCAAGTGAGCAACGGTTTACAATTTCTTCAAAAAAAATTCTATGACTTTTATAAATAACACTTGTGATGCCTAGTATCATCAATTTCATTTACGATAAAATTGATTACAAGATTTAAATTAATCAAAAAAATTAAAACTTTCCGAGTAGGTCAATGTCTCAGTAAAATTTAACTAAAAATAATACATAATTACAAAATATTCATAATAAAAAATTTCTAGCTTCGAAATATTTGCCATATATATATTCATAAATCTTATTTGACCGCAAGACTCCAAATCCATTCAATAAATCAATTCTTTATTTATATAAACAATAGTAATTCCTTAGTGAGTCGGTCAATGTCATCAAATAACATGGGTGTCATCATAATAGCAATGTTATCATAATAATAACGTCAATGTCATACAATCCATATTCATTCTAATGCAATAGAACGCGTGATTACTCATTTCTCTAATTGCACACTATATATAATATTTCCATAATCTTGAATAGGAATACTTCCAAAAAAATAATGATATTTATCCACAATGATTTCAAATTAAAAAAAATTCCCTCTTAAACTTAACTTACGATTATTGCATGACAGCCGGAACCCCATAATAACATTAAATCTAATAATAAAATTAATAATGATAAAATAACACTAGAATTAATAATGATAAAAAAAACAATAATGAAATACTTAGGTCACTAATAATAATAGGGGTTTAATAAAATTATGTAATAATCCGTAAAGACGAAAAACCCGAAACCGTTCACAAAAACAGAACAAAATTATTCATAGTCATAATTTATATATCTATACATAATCTAAAAAAAATTTTCCATTTATCCTAACCAAAAATAGTTCCAAAAAAAATAATTATTATCCACAATTGATCATGATAAAAATAATAATAATAAAAAATATATATACAAGGTTATAATTCTTTAAAAAGCAATAAATATTTAAAAAATAAATGTCCCTTTTTCCTCCATAACATAACTTAATGTAGAAAAATTCATTAATGTAATAACTAATAATAAAAAATTAATGTCTCTTCTTGAAAAAATATTGTCTCTTTTTTTTCTTCATTTTAAAAAAAAATGTCAATTTCACTCCATATATACACATATTTATACGTCCATTTCGTTTGTCTCTGCATTTACACAAGGGTAGATCCTACCTTAATCTCCTGCAACATCGCGGTTTCTCCCTGCGGAACTCGTTCACAGCCAGTATACTCCTTCGATCGTCGTGATGGCCTGGGTTGTCATCTCCGGAACTGCGAAGCAACCAGCCTCTATGGGCGATGATCAGTTCTTCTTCTTCTTCCCATTTTTGTTCACTACTTTCACTTTTTTTCAATTACAACAAGAAAACTAGCAGGATCGCCATGTAATGCCTGGTCCTGGGTGCTAAATGAAACACAGGTTCATACTATACTTTCTATATTTAATTGTATAGTATTATAGGATATAGGCTTAGTGCTAACCCCTCGGGCAGCGTGACGAGTCTATACCTCAGTCTTACTTCTTACGTTCTTATCTCTCCGATCTTCCATCGGGTCTTATATGTAATGTTTATACAATAACTGCTGAATGTGCGACCTTGGCCAGGCACGTTCCGTTTACAACAATATATCTATAACTAAACATTCTTGTTTACTATGTAGTAACGAATCGAGACACTGACCTACTGATCTACTCACCACAATATATATATATATATATATATATATATATATATATATATATATATATATATTATGCACCCGATTAACTTGAAATTTGGCTACGTAGACACCCACAAGAGAGGTAGGATATGCAAATCCTATTCAAAACGTATTGTACGAACGTGTTTTTACAAAAAAATTAAATATTCCAGATGTTATTCATGAAAAAATTTCATAAATCTTATAAAAATTGCATAAGTTATTTAATTTCGATGTTCACCAAATTGAACGCATGGATAAATCATTTATACAATGAATGCATGAATCATATATTCAATTTTATCCGTTTAGTATAGATATGTGTGGGCTTTTTTTGGCCTGGCAAGGTATGTGATTGTTTAAAAGTATGTATACAATTATAAAATTATTAAATTTTTAATGTAGAATAATAGAATGAATTAATAGAATGAATTAATAATTTAACTTTATTACTACTTCATACAAAGTATGGGTTATAATTTATAATCTAAGTTGAATTAAATACATAATACTTAACTTCCTATCAATTTATTTTATATAATACTGATCGTATTAGTATCATAATTTTTAAACAGTAGGAGGTTTTGTCTATATTTTATATGAAAAGTTTTCTTATTCAAAAAGCTGTCTGTCATTCATCGTAATAATATACGATATTTACAACTGATTTATCACACATGGGATTTAGGTTTTTTAAAAATTTATATGTGTACTCTTTTTTTCCTCTAGTATGAGAGACCTGTTATAATGCTTGTAAACGAATGTACAAATTACATTTTTTTAAATAATTTAGTGTTTCAAATAAAAAGGTTTGTAATTAGATAAATAAATTTTCTGATTAAGTTTATTTTTATATAATATCATACATTTAATCATATTTATATACAATAATATACTACCAGCTTACACTATCCAATACAATATTCTCAATATTGTAATAATATTCACAAGCAATTCATATACATATGAGGTGAGTCATTGTAACTCATTTTTATGAATTCAGCACAAGTTTGTATATCGATTACACGTAAATGTTGCTTACGCATTTCAGTGAGAATGAAATCTGCGAAATAATCAATTGTGCCAATACCGGGTAATAGCATCGTCACTTTCAATTTTTTCATCCATCTTCCGTACAAAGAGATTCATGCCTGCTGCATGAGTTTTTAAAGAATAAACAGCCAGATAAAGTTATGGGAAGTTTCTTTCCTTGAATATCAACACGTTGTTACATGTAGAATAAAGTGAATATAATCCAATTGTATCCAGATATACTTCAATTTCTTTGGTTTTCGCCAACTCCTTCAGTATCCCAGGCATTTTAACAGTAAGTTTCATCTACTTCTTTTTTCGTGAATGAAATGAAATCAAGATAACCATGTCGACATATTCTAAGTAAACATTGAAAATCATTGAAAGGATCCAGACCAATGCTTACATATTTACTGCCTGAGAGATTCAAATTGTATATGTCTTCACTCACGAGCCGATGCATCTCACGCTCCATCCTACGATTTACGGTGTTGTGGTACACATCTTCAGGATAAGGAACCATGTTTGTTGAACTGTAATTACCATCTATTGATGACGTTTGCGGCGTGTAGTGGTAGCCGGTGGTGTATTTCTTCTGAGTTCTCGTTTCTTGCACTGCTTTCCTTGATTTCTCCGATTTCGACAGCCATCTTTGCGATCGAACAGTCTCGTTTTTACTGTACATGGTATTTAACTGCTGGTAGATATTGAAGAATAACTGCCTATTTGTTTGCAGTGAGCTGTTTTTAAGCCCTTACCCCCTCCAAGTTTTGTGGTATTATTCCACCGTTTGTGTGTGTGTGTTTTCTTAGAAATACCTGCTCTCGTTGAATAACTTATCTAATGTCAGGGGTGGATTTCATACGATTTACGAATTTTGGTCTAAATTTGTGGAAAAATTCAATTCTCATGACCATCAATCATTAGTTAATACGGTCCTGTCCCGAACACCTGGTCTAACAATAGGAACAAAGACCTGCCACCCGCTTTTGTGAAGAGATATTTGCGTCAACCTTTTGTGTGTGTTTTCTTAGAAATATTACCTGCACCCCATATCTAATGTCAGGGGTGGATTTCATACGATTTACGAATTTTGGTCTAAAATTGTGAAAAAAATTCAATTCTCACGATCCTCAATCATTAGTTAATACGGTCCTGCCCTAACATCTGCCCCAAACACCTGGTCTAACAATAGATCGGTTATAACAAAAGACCGCACACCTGCACATAACAATAGGAACAAAAGACCTGGCACCCCCCGTCGTGATTTAATGGCTTTGGGTCAATGACAATAGGAACACCTGTCCCCAAACAAAAGACCGGCCATGATTTATGACCTTGAGCTGTCATCATCAATCATTTCTAATGGCTTCAAGTCAAGCCTTTCTACTAACATCGCGATAGAGACTGTTATGTTTCGTGCTTGCTGGGTATATATATATATATATATATATATATATATATATATATATATATATATATATATATATATATATATATATATATATATATATATATATATATATATATATATATATATATATTTATAAATTAATATATTTATTTATAAATATATATATATATATATATATATATATATATATATATATATATATATATATATATATATATATATATATATATATATATATATATATATATATATATATAGGATTAAGGATCTCACTTTCGAAGAAAAACACCTGTGATATGAACTGAACAATAAATATTCATGAATTATGATATAAACGATCTTATTTATAAACAATTATTAATTGCCAACTAAATATTCGAAAATAAGTACCATCAAAAAATTACGTACATGACTTCAACTACTTCATGAAATCGCTACTTCATATATGATTATTTATTTTAGAAATCCCTTATATTATAATTATGTATTTGTTATATTCACGATGAAGTATCAGTAATGATACGACTACGGTTGGTTGATAGGGAAACGGCAATGCGTTGTGATAAAACCAAGGGATGAGGGAATTAACAATTCTAATAATGTCCTTCAAATGCCACAGACGCGAACCAACTCATCCTCAAGTTGAGGTGAAAGGCAGATTGCGCCTATAGCTGAAATGTCATAAGGAGTGAAATAATGAGGTCCCTAAATTCAGCTGGCTTGAATAACTTATTCGGCCATGCAGAGCTAGGCGGACCGAATATTTGTACGATACCTGTACGCTGAGTTTTGGGAATCAAATAATAAATTGCATAACAAGTTCGAGTCCTTGATATACTGAGTTTTCCTAGTGGAGCAAGTTCTTAATCCTTCTAACAGTATTCTCAGAGTGTCATCAGAGGACGGTCTATAAGGTCGTAACTTCTTATGCTTAAATACAAATATATTCGAAATTTTGTGGAAATATACAAAGTAGCATTAACAGAAACTGCTTATCTGAGCAATTCTTATCAGGCAGAAATACTCTATAAATAATGTATTATCACTGTAGAAGAGAAAAAACTATCTCAATCTATTCAGAAAAAACGTTCTCAATTATAAGAGGATATCTATCTTAGATAATCCTGAAAATGGGTGGGTGAGATGCTATATTGACATTTTAGCGATTCATATATGTGGTAAACAAAAACATTTTAAAAGTTTTTGTTGTATTAATCTTTAAAATTATTGAAGCGATAAAAATTTTAGAAATTTATCGTTAATTTTAGTTACCAGTCCCAAAATAAGTGATTTCTGAATTTCCTTTTTTGCTCAAGAATAATCGATAAAAATGATTATTCTCCGATTCAACAAATTATAAGTACTCTTATTGAGTTATTGATTTCGTAGGATTAGAGATCGAAATCAATGATTCATGCTCTAATTGACATTAACATACTTCTATATAAATATTCATTAGATTAATAAAGTAGAAAAATCATGCGCAGTTCTACCTTTTCAAGCTAACTATATATTTTTCTGCGTTTTCGTACCGACTGCATGTTATCAGTTTTTCCGCTCTATCCAGATGAATATAATTATCAGCTTTCTTAACCCGCAGCCGCTGGCATCAATACTTCATTGTACAGGCAAATCTGAATGATAGTGTATTTAAATTGATGCTGAGGCCAGAATTTGTTTTATTTTTGCAAACGCCTTATCATATTCTGACGACCACATAGCAGTGTTGCCAGATTTGGTAGATGACAAACAATAGTTGATAAGACCTAAAAAACCTTTTATTTGAAATTTTAGATTTTTTTCGATCTTGAAATTCTCGCATGAATTTAATTACAGCTGTTGAAACATTAATTTTTTATTTGTTTGAATTCAACATTTACATTTGAGAAAACTTCTGAGTTAAAATATTGATAGGTATCTTCAGGCAGCCACACGAAATTTGATCAAGGAATATTTAATTGAAAAATATTGATAATATTACGTACTATTGCAGTTTTCATCATATAAATCGATATTTCAGCGTGCTCATCACTTGAATTCACTGAAAATTGAGACTAATCTGACCACAATTGTAAAACTCCATAATTTCATCAGTTGATTCAATATTTTTGCTTGGAAAGTTCTTTTCATGAAAATTGAACTATAATTTAATAATCATTAGCTACAGCTTGATCGTTATCAAGAAAGAAACTGATACATATATTATCGATTTGAATTTTTACTAAGATGTAATTGATAAATTCTTCGAATTTATAGTAATAAAAACTTTGCACTTCTATGAAGTGCTTTGAAGCCTTGATTTGAGCAGAACTATTTTGATGATTTACATGCAATCTTTTTTTAGTTGGATACATGAGAGCTAAGATAACTTGAACTTAACATATATATATATATATATATATATATATATATATATTTATTTATATATATATATATATATATATATAATATATATATATATATTTATTCGAATTGTTGTTGCCTGTGATCTATTTTTAATTTCTTGATAATTATTAGCAATAACAGGCTGGTTGAATCTTAAAAAACTCGATTTTATTAAAAAGCTGACGTTCCACTACGACATTCGTAGATTTTTGAATCTTTTGAAAAAATTGAAATTTCTTTGACATTTATTGATTTGAAAAAATTTGAATGGACAAAGACTACTTTGTCTTGCTAAAATTTTTTTCCGAATGTGGTTGTTCTTTGTTATCCAATGCTTTGCTACGCCGTTCTGATGAGGACCAAAGAGTCCGAAACACGTGTCAACGACTGCTTCCATATAAACGTTTTATACCGATAATTCTGCTCTACTTTTTCAATATTTTCCTGCGACTAATTTCTTTGTTGTTAGATAAATAGTACCCTATTATTTTTATTTTCGAACATTACGTAGGTAAAGGTTTCTGTGGTTTCCCTTGCCATCTAATGATAACAATTTTGAATGTTGATATTAGACTGAATAGCACGTAATAAATAACAAAGAACAACCACATTCGGAAAAAAATTTTAGCAAGACAAAGTAGTCTTTATCTATTCAAATTTTTTCAAATCAATAAATGTCAAAGAAATTTCAATTTTTTCAAAAGTTTTGAAAAACTACGAATGTCGTAGTGAAACGTCAACTTTTTAATAAAATCGAGTTTTTTAAGATTCAACCAGCCTGTTATTGCTAATAATTATCAAGAAATTATATATATATATATATATATATATATATATATATATATATATATATATATATATATATATATATATATATATATATATATATATATATATATATATATATATATATATATATATATATATATATATATATATATATATTATATATATATATATATATATATATATATATATATATATATATATATATATATATATATATATATATATATATATATATATATATATATATATATATATATATTTTTATATAAAGTAACATTCTTTGAAAAAACTTATATTCTACTCATGGTTACTTCCATAACACACCGTACATTGCGGGTTTTAGTAGTGAGAGCTGTCTTGTTTCTCAGTGTGTTGGTCCATTCTTCAAATACGGTTTCTTTTGTTGAGAGAAGACCTTATTTCACCCAAGTTTCAGAATTTCTACTGTCTTTGCGCATACATCATTTCCGGTTTCGTTTTGTCATACATCGAGGGTGCTCTACTTCTTTGTAACACTGCACTGTTGAATGTAGCAATTGTTATTAATAGTGGTGTCCTTTCGTACTCAACAAAGTGATTTCTGTGAATTAAATCAGATAGATCAGTTTAAGAGGTCGTTTCCTCCTCCATAATTCAAAGGTGATCGTAAGTAATTATTCTAGATGCAAAATATGTTATATCAGTTAGATTACATTGGCAAAGTTAACCTCAAAATTTGAAGTTTATATATACCTATTTTAAATTTTTACCTACACAGATATGATGAAAATGAGCGCATTCTTTCGGGCATTCAGGGAATGAATGTGTTCTGATTGCAAAATCAATTTCACTTCACATAAGTTCCATCAGTTGTATCAGTACGATAGCACACTACCATTACATGGAATATGAATCTTTTCCCCTCTAGTAACTTGTCTTGAACCATCCCGGTATTATATACGGTAATAAACAAAACACTCGGAAAAATCGGTGATATTATATGTCAAATATAGCTTGCTACTATACTTCTCAATCGCTTACACATTTACTGGATGATTTGTTCAAAAGTTTTTTGTTTGATAAAATTCAGATTGAGCCGGAAAAATTTCGTTGTTTCATATCAAATACTTTCCAATCATTTTCCTTAACGTACCATATTTTATTTTTTCCAGGTAGAGGGGCAAACGTTTCAGATTAATTCATTGTCTTCTCTGAGCAAATTTGCTAAAGTCTATAATTTTCGATTTTTACCTCAAAAACAAGCTATAACGTACTTCCTGAATTGCCGTTTGTGAATCGACCAGTGGAATTTATTTAATCGAACTTCGGCAGCTTTTTCGGCAGTGAAAATGTTCACTTCTATTTGAATGCTGATTTTACAGGGGAATTTGTACGCCTATGGAGTAGGTATCTTTGTCTCCCAGATAGCACAAATGCGTCAAATGTATTTACAATGGAAGTCTACACGTGTACATTTAAATGTCTAGTGGAGGTACACATAAAGTGCAATGGACGTCGAGGGAACGTACACTGGACGTCCTGAGTTCACAAAGTTTGACGTTCATAAAACGTCCAGTGGACGTGTTGGCGGTACTGACATTAACATTTTATGTACGTCCACTGTAGGTTTTATGTATGTCCACCTGAGGTTTTATGTACATCCACTGGATGTTTTGTGTATGTCCACAGGAGGTACTTTCTCTACAGGCTGTCCAAAATTATTTTCTTGCAAAATTCTGCTTTTTTGGCAATTTTTAAAATGTCCAAAAGCAAACATTTCAATTATACCTTGTAAATTTTGACCAAATTTTAAAATTCTTTTTCAATTAATCACCATCCTTCAAGGCCGGATTTTGAACTAACTGGTTTTGATTTTAAAGAACTTCAGAAGGTTAAGATCAAAATGAAAAATGAAAAGTTATATTTCCATATAAAGAAATAATAAATAACAATTAACTTAAAAAATGTTTTCTGGAGTTATATTTTCAAATAAAAAAAATAACAATCAACTTAAAAAATGTTTTCTGGAGTTATATTTTACAAAATTAAAAAAATAACAATTAACTTAAAAAATGTTTTCAAATGAAGAATAATTAACCTAAAAAGTATTTTTTTTCCGCGTTCCGTGCACCTCTTCAACCATTTTGCCATTTCCTTTTCCACACATTTTTGTGTTGCTTCAGGAAAAGCCTTTTATGCTGCTTCTGCAAAAAAAGTATTTTTTCACTATAAGGCTTACAAAAATTGTTAAAATGCAAAACTAAATAACTTGATTGGGATTTGTTGGTAATCAAAAAAAGGAATAAACGGAGAATATTGATAAAGAGCCATTAGTACTAAAAGTTGAAATGCAATACAAAATTGAGCAATATATATATATACATAAATCTTATCAGTTAAAAAAACAAAATTGTTATATATATTTTAGGTACTTGTATACAAAAATAATTGCCTTGAATAATTATCTTGATTATAAATATTTCCCTAAAGGTTCAATACTAGAAATGATACACATTGAGTACCTAGTCATTATAAATATTTTAGAAATTTAGTCACTACACTACATAATCGAAAGTATACTAATGAGTAGTGCATAGGTATACAACTTTTACAAGTTTGCTGTACACTATCATTACAAATATTCAATAGACATATTCGTCAATAGTGGAAAACACTTACTCATAACTAACTGTGCCAATTTTAGATCTCGAAAACTCTTCTTCGCCTTTCTCCCGAAAAAACTATACTCTGCTCCAGCAAATTTATTTGAAATTAATTTTACCCCAGTTCGGAATACAAATTCATAAATTGTAGAGTCACCAATTTTTTGGCAATTCCATGGCCTAGGAAAATAATGAACAAGAAAATAAATACAGATTTTTACAATGTTTAGGAGTAATTTAATATGAAAAGCTAAAACATTGTTACTTACTGTTCTGTTCATCATTCAAAAATTGTTCTAATTTGTCTGAATCCTCTTGATTATTAATTGGCAAGTACTCAACTTCAGTAAATATTGAATGACTTGTTTCTTCATTTTGAATAGAACTCCTGTTCAATTGCTTTTTCAGCAAATCCATTCCAGACATCACATCTGACAGCATTCCTTGCAACAGGTTTTGCTTTTTCAAAATTTTTGTTAGGTGTTCTAATATTAAGTTTACGTCCATTGTATCATTACCTGAAAATCATATTTATGAAATTATTTACTTGAAAAAAATATATATATAATTATCTGAACTTTCTATTTCACATGTAGAATCTCTTATTGCATTTAATGAAAGTAATGATTTTTCCTCGCATTTTTATAGAGTGCTCGTCTTAATTTATATTCAGGCATTTTAGTTGGAAACGAAAATAAATAAAATAACTACTACTGGTGCAAATACTGAAAAGTGTATTTATGATAGCTTCTTTTCTCTCTTCTTTTGTTAAGTGATATAACTATAATAAATATAATCAATCTGTAAAACAAAAGTCCAGTGTAGACATACAAATTTATTTAACAGATAGAGTTTTATCAGTTTAGTTCATAATTTATCAAAGATATTATGGCCGGGTCCTATCAATAAAAAATACGTATTATTTATGTTTTACACTGAACTTAAACTGATCAAATTATATAATATATAGTACGTGTACATAACTTACGAGTAAAATGAAATTGTAAGTGTAATAATGAGAAAAAGTGCGAGTACTAAACATCCTTTTATAATTTACAACCATACTTAGCAGAGTTATCTGGTTGGACAAACAATAAAATGATAAATAACAATCAAAACCGATTGCTGGTAGTGCTAATTCTAGTAAAGCTATGCAAACAGGACATACATTAAAAAATTCAAAATTACTTACATTGTTTATCTTGTTAAACAATATGAAAACGAACAAGCAGAATTGGCAGCCAGAAATAATATACAGCACAAATACAAATCACCCAATATACACGTGTGGCAGCAGAAGAGAAAACAAAAATGACCACCGCGGATCACCTACACATCATCTACTACGTACACTACACTGTTATGTTATTATACCGGTTATACGTTCGCACAGATCTCAAAATTAAAAACGCATGGCATCCTTACTATCGCCATCTTACAAAGTGTACAAAACAAAGATAAATACTACATGAGATTGCTTTCGGAAGTGGTGGTAGAACGAACAGTAGCTTCTCTATTGAGAGGGAAATTTAAACACCAGAATGAAAGTTTTATGGCGTTTCATAAGTATATGATGAGTAAGTGGTAATGCAGAACATTATACGAAATATGTAATGTTATAATTTATAATTCTCAATAAATTTTATATTACATACCTTTGCCTTGAAATATTTATATTTTCATAAACTTACGTCCAGTAGACGTTTCAAAATATACGTACAATGGACGTCCAAACCATGTACATGGATACTTGGATATTAACGTACCTTAAATGGACGTCCACTGGATGTATTTAAACTTACGTCCAGTAGACGTTTCAAAATATACGTACAATGGACGTCCAAGTTATGTATACATAGATACTTGGATATTAACCTACCTTAAATGGACGTCCACTGGATGTATTTAAAAGTACGTCCAGTAGACCTTTCAAAATATACGTACAATGGACGTCCATGGAAAATTGTATGCTATCTGGGCTTATCCAAAACCAGATATTGATTTTCTCATCGCCATGCAATGTTCTCGACTTCTAATTTCCAGTAGATTGAATTAACATGGAATTCAGGTTTCACACTCATTATTATAATCTATAGTTTTAATATACAGTTACCAAAGGAATAGTACCTATGTCTTGCTACATTTGCTTTCGAAAAAATTTAATAATGCTGCATTGCAAGCAATGAATTAAAAATGATCCAATACATTCTTCTCATGAACAGTCAACTATATAAATTCTCAGTTTTCACCAGAACTAGACTGTTATTGTTTACAGATGATATCACAATGAATCATAGATAAAATTTTCATTATATCTTATGTGCATAAAATCTTTCGTTGTGGGATGATTTGACTGATCGTTCTTTCCATCCAATTTACAAATAAATTACCATAACCATATTCATTCTGCTGCTCATTTCAACATATGAAGATAATAATATTGATATCCTGTTATAACGATATAATAACATACTTTCTAGAATATAATGTAGAGAAGTACAAATCAAACAATACTTCTAGAGAGATGAATAAAATATTCGGGCTATGCGCAATTCCTTTATTTTTGACGATTTTCGTACATTATTCCCAAGAATTAGATGATGACATAATTCCGAAATACTTTAAGTTCGGTGTATCAACTTCTGCTTATCAGGTCGAAGGAGGCTGGAATGCTAGTGGTGAGTAAATTTCTAATGTAATTGATAAGGAAAGTTGTTCATACATAATTTTCGAAAGATAAATTTGGAAGCCTTATCTATATTAGTCATCTTATACAATGATTCACATAATTTTTGAGGTTTTTAAACACTGAAATAAAAATTTATTCCGATTTTTCATCTGTGAAAAATAGTTGAACTATGTATTTTAAAGTTGAATAAATTTAATCGGAATAAAATTGGACTCTGTTTATCATATTTTCAACAGAATCTCATTTGCTATATTTATATACAGTTATAAAAAATGAGACATATCTATATCTATACCTATATATATATATATATATATATATATATATATATATATATTTATATATATATATATATATATATTTATATATATATATATATATATATAATATTTTTATATATATATATATATATAATATAATATATTAATATAATATATATCTCTTGATAATATTAGCCAAAACAGGTGTGATCTAAAAACTGATTTATTAAAGAGGACGTTTCTATCGATATCTAAATGAAATTTCTTTAATTTTTATGTGAAAAATTGAAAAATGCTGTGTCTAGTTTTAGTTATTTATTATATAAATACTTTTTTACTAAATGAGTTTTTAAAATTCAACCGCTGTATTGCAATAATTATCAGAGAAATTAAAAATAGATACAGCCAACCATTCGAATAATAATATCTATAATTTTTATATTATATATATATTTATATATATAATATATAATATATTATATATATAATATATATATATATATATATATAGTATATATTATATATATATATATATATATATATATAATATATATATATAATATATATATATATATATATGTATATATAATATATATATATATATATACTATTATATATATATATATATATATATAATGAATGAAGTATGAACTTTAAAATAAAAACACTTGGCTTATGTTTCACAATATGAAAAATATTTAGTTACTGTATTTAGCAGTAATAAAAAGTCGACGTGTTTCGAGTTATGAACTCATTATCAAGACTGACTACAGGAGAGTATTGCATCGTAATTTAATAAACAGATAAAAGCAAAGGTGATACCTGAAAATCAATTTGTTCGTTTACAAGGGGTAATTGACTATTATGGGCGGAACTTATTTCGAGAATTTCAAGAAGGTCAAGGCGTTAACCCTTGTTACCTGAATGTAACAATTTGGTTTTGTTGAAATCCAGGAAGTGATTGAATTTTATACAATGTTCAGAGAAGCCAGTGGTATTTTTGTTTTGTAAAATTGACTTTTTATGTTCTTCAACACTAATATTTATATTCCTTCCTGTCTGTCCAATATAGAAAGCAGGACATTCGTCGCAAAATATTTTGTAAATACCACTGTTTTCTCCGATGTTAGATTTTTCTTTATTATTGACGAAGAATGACTTCAAGTTTCTTCTATTTGTACAAATTGTTTTAACGTTATTTTTCGATAGTCTGTTACAAATTTTGCTTCTCAAATTAGGCACATAATTTATTGGGAAGTATTTTTGTTCTTCATTAATAGTTTGCGTGGGGTATATTGAATGCACCAGATACTTAATTTTTATTACTGCTAAATACAGTAACTAAATATTTTTTGAAGTTTATACTTTATTCTTTATTATGTTTCACCAAGTGATGTGCGAGAATTCAATCAGGGTGATTCATTAATATGTGTAAAAATTTTAACAGGAAAATTTTGAGCTCAAAATATGAAGATCTAACCCAATTTGCTTATACAAAATATTTCTTCTTGCTGATTTACAGGGTGTTTTATTTAGATGATTAAATATTAATTTTGTTCATTACTTTAATGCTGCTTGACATTTCTTTATGATATTTGGCAGTAAGTTAAGGTAGTTTGGGACACATCAAATAATAGTAAAGAAGACTTTCTCGCTATCACCAGTGGTGTACGGCAGGGGCACGGGAAGAGTTTTCGTTTCCTAAATTCTACGCCACTGGCAAAATTGTCATTCTAGTATAATTTTTCGATTCTCCAATATTTTCTCTGTAAATAAGGCACTCTTTTTTCGTAACGCTAGAGCCACTATTTTTCGAGATATTTAACGTTGAACATATCGCTGCACAATTCTTTTGATTTTTATGTACTTTTATGTCTACTTTACTATTATTTGATGTGTCCCAAACTACTTTAACTTACTGCCAAATATCATAAAGAAATATCAAGCAGCATTAAAGTAATGAACAAAATTAATTTTTAATAATCTGAATTAAACACCCTGTATATCAGTAAGAAGAAATATTTTGTATAAGCAAATTGGGTTAGATCTTCAAATTTTGAGCTCAAAATTTTCCCGTTGAAATATTTACACATATTAATATTGATACCGTTATATATATATATATATATATATATATATATATATATATATATAATAAATATATATTATATATAATATATATATATATATATACTGCATGTCCCAATGAAATATCTAAGGATCGGCATAAGATGAAATTCTGAAATTTTTATCACTGTTAACAGATCTAGCGTTCTCGAAAACGAAAGTGACATTCTTTCAAATGGAATATTGTTTATTTTTTACGTTATTTAGGACAAATCAATTTTGATCAAAATTTTCGAATCTTCTTATCGGCTGAACGAGACAATTATTTATAG
>JARQZK010003859.1:42500-51723 GCA_030704885.1 Cynegetis impunctata
TACGTATTTTTTTCATGAATAATTATATTAGGTGTACATCCCTATACTAATATGAACGTTGAATCAGCAAATTCTCATTAAAATGTTTTATAAATACTTGAACTATTCTCTGAAGGTTCAGTCTTACCATAGTTTCCAACTCGTAACACACACAGCGATAATGTAAGTGTTAGATACTGTTCAATTATTCGTTCAATTGTTAATATTTTATACGCGAAGGTAAGGAATTTATTTTTCTGTGTACATATTAGAACAAAAGTTAAGTGATATTTTTTGTTTTGTAGCAACGACCTAGTCAAACCATGAGTTTAATGAAGATTTCTGATGATGCTGTCAAAACTTTTGGAGCAAGTTTAAAATTAATTAGAACTATGGAAGAAAGGTTGGTAGATGGCTGAATTATATAAATAAAGAATAATATTGGGAATTACTAGATATACAAGGGGTAAGAATTTTCTCATTCTCCAAACAAGCTTCCACAAACTCGAGACCAAATTTATCAATTCTCAAGACTTATCGTGAAAATATTAAGCATATAGGTCAATCTATTCTCAAAAAGGGTTCTGGTTTGGGGGGTCATTCGAAACGTTCAATTTGGAGGGACGTAGATGGCTTTCAAGAATAGAATGCGAAACAGGGAGTGATTATTAATAATTCAATCAAAGATCCCGAAGAGTTCCTCGGTAGAACTTCCATGAATTTTTTAATAGATAAATAATAAAATCTGCTGCTTCAGGAATTCGATTTTAAAAAGTTAATATAATTTAAGCTGCTAATTTATACTCAAACCAGATACAAAGGGAGGAGAGTATTAAAACATTTTGCTACTGAAAGTTCTGTTGTTGATCTCCCCGATAACTTTGAAAAGAATTGTGTATAATACTAAATTTTGAGCTCTCATTCTTAGGAAAATGGATGAAAAATCAGGAGTGGGTTAGGCCTCTTTTACAAATTCTTAAACCTAAAAATCAATATATATCTAATTTTTATACATATTGAAATTAAACCTATGACGACGATAACAATAGGTAATTTCTACATATGTAGAGCTTAACTATTGTTCATTCATAATATAAAAAAGCTGTCGTGAATGGTAAGAATAATGACTCCTCATTGGTTTCCTTTGGGCAATCATGTCGATGTTTAAGACCTGCTACGAAGAATATTGATAAAACTTCTTTTCAATACCCACTCACCTAGCTCTATTTTGATTATTGTATGGAGAATTATTACTATATTCTTATGTATTCTACTAGTCCAAAAGCTATAGTTTGAAAAAATACTATACAGATATTATTCGTCTAGACAATATATAAAGTGTACGGATAATTGAAATAATAAACTAAGTATATATGGGCAGTTTCCTCACTGATTATATATTTTCAAGCATATAAAAATAAAGAATCACAATGAAAAAGGAGATTATATATACATTGGCTAGGTTATTTGCGATTTTGAAAAAAACTCGCTCGGATAACATCAACGCAACAACAATTGTGAACATAGGAAGCGATCTCATGGCATACTGAAAATTTTGAAAGCAGAAATAAGAGAAGCAAACAACGCAAGATCATTTTACTTTCTGAGTTATATACATCTTATTTTACAGTATCGATAGGTAAAAAGAACTCATTGTATCACTACCTTTATCGATCTCAAAAAGCATTTAACGCACATACACCCGACATTTTATCTATAACATTTGAGATAGTGTCAAACTCCTTTTGTAGATATAACGGTAGCTTCCCCGTATATCCAATCAAAGTCAGTATTGTGCTTACCACATGTTGTTCATCTAATTCGTACCAAACTGAATAAAATTCAATAATAATATTTATGAGAACACAACACTCAAAAAAATTATCATGGTGACCGTGAAGCAGAGACAATAAAGTGTTAAAAAAATTATAACTATAACCGGAGGCGTATATCGCAACGTGATTAAGGAATCAATAAAGTTACGCGCGATGCACTAGCCATGATGAGTTAATGTCAAAACATACTCGAACAAAAACAGTAAATGTAATATTTTCCGAAAAAAAATGTAGAGTGAGACCTTAGCAGGAGATGTGATTCCTATGCTTAAATGCGCAAGCGTTTTGATTATCACTCCGGGCCGCGATCCACTAATCGTGTTAGAGGTTAAATCACGTTTTAGAGGCAGTGATACTGTAACTACGAAATGTATGAGCAAGCGAAAGAGACTCAAATATCCCAGAGAGACTTCCAAATTATGTTGTAAATTCTGGGCCCCGAGACTGCTAGACCTCATGTCAACGGTCTTAATACTACTCTTAGGAGCAGTTTACAAATATATATAGTATCTTGTAGAACAAACACTCAGGAGTCTTATAGGAGGCGCTACAATACGTTGAGAAGTGATATAAGAGTGTTCACGAACATTTTAAAAAGTACTTAATAAGATGCCCATCTAAGTGGCCATATTAAGATATTAAAATGTCTCTATTGTCCATATATGCAAATTTACGAAGACATCAAATTTATGAAACTCATTCGGCAAGAATAAAAAGATAATTTATGTCAATTTAGGAGTGGCACCAACAATAATCAAGAAAACGTAAGATAGATTCGTCAATCGGAAAGTTTATATGTAGCTAGACTGGGATTTATCAAAGGCACACTTCTCCCCACGTTCATAATAGTTCCGAAATCTATATTAAAAGGAGTTTGCATATGGTGAATCTCTATATATGTCATATACGAATTCTTTCATGACTAATAGATCGATATGAATGTGCTGAAATAAGCCATACCAAATAGTTCAATTTAAAGACCTCATAGAAATTAGAATAAAAACTGAGAAAGGCTACAGCCTTCTTCAAGTTACCAAAACTCAAGCAAACAAAATTCTAGAGTATGTTCTATCATTCTTCAATTCATAGTAAAATTTAATAGTATACCGAAGGCGGGGAATTTTTTCTGTGTACGAGTTAGATCAAACAGCTAAAGTGAGTAGAGCACATAGTTAGAAACCATGCAGTTTATTAAAATTTCTGATGATTCTCGTTAGTTACAAGATAAAATTAACTCAACTGTGGAATTGGGAAGAGTGAAGAAATAACAAAAAATGGAATTCGTAGACCTACAAAGGCATTTGACATATATTTCGTTATCTCTCCGATTAGCTTACCGTGCCCACAAACTTGAGCTTATTCAATTATGTATCGTGAATATAATGGAAAGCATATACCTGCATACTTAAAGGGTTGTCATTTGCATATATAACGTTATATTGGAGGGACGTAAGATTCGCGCCTGAAGAAACTAGACGAGCGACAGGAAATATTAATAATTCAATCAAAGAAATCCCGAAGAGTTCCTCAGACTTTCAGAATATGTAATACGAAAATTGCGAGAAAATTTCCCTTTTAGCAAAGATCATAATAGTAGTACATCCTATTATACTGGTGAGGATTACGATCTTTTCCCATTGATCTAATGTAGGATGCTTAAAGAGGCCAAAAACACAATTTTGCTAAAAGTTCTTGGTTCTCCGAAACATGAGCAGCTCTTACTCAACGGTGTTTCCTTCTAAGAAGACGATGACGAGGCCCTGTTATTTTCATGTGAATTAACAAAGATTAAAAGTATAGCGATTAGACTAATCCTAGAGTGATAAAGAAAAGAAATGGGAGATTTCTGTTCTAGTCTCAAGAAAAGTATGGTGTGAGATGTTCCTGTGAAAGAGTGGTTTTGTTAAATTTTGCCATGATTAGGGAGTTAAGAGATATATCGATGCCGCTCTTTTTCAGACCGCGTCCTATCTCTATTTTGAATACGGGATTCCTGACTTTCCCATTAGACTTTAGCAAACTCGCCAGTTTGATATAATTACATTAAAGCACTAACTGACGCGAGTGAGAAGTAAGCCGTGGTGCCTACATTCTGTTAAGTGCAAAATAAAGATAAGGACACTCATCCATAAGTAGAGAAAAACACAGTGATTTCATGGTGTGCAAACTGGTAATTTTGAGATCAATAAACAGTTTACATATTTTACTTGGAAAAATGTGACGTCTACCGATCTCAAATTCAGAATGATCATATCATGATTTTTGTTTATTGTCTACTATCTAACTGAAATCCCTCCAGATATAGATTTTCGCGAAAGAATTTATAGACTCCACCTCATGTTAAGAAGAGAGAAAAAAAGGAAATTATAGCTGGGTCTTTGGTTCTTAAAGAAACAATTTGAAAAGCAACAAACTGTTCTACTTTAGTATCAACAAAAGTTAAATTATCAATTTCATAGTACGTTAAAATACTGGTCTAATACAAGTCTGGTTGATGAAACCTTTATATGGAACAAACGACAGGAGTTTTCTTTCATGAATCTTTTCGGGAAACACTGGCAGATAAGGAAATAAGATTTCTTCATAATGGAACCACATTTCATACCGAAAGACCAGAGCATGCCTCGTTTCATATCAAAAGAAACCCTGTGACTATTTAAAACACCCAGTCAGAAATCAGTTACATGGAGAATAATTCTAAGTACGTTCGGGTCTGAAACCTCGATAGGATAAACACTTCCATAATGAGAGCTTTGATAGTATGGGAGGGCTTGTTCCTTAAAACATTAGGTGTAACAAGAAACATTTACAGAAAAGGGCCTAGAGTCGACCAGAAATAACAAGTGATCCTGTGATAGTCTACTCTCAAAACGAGAAAAATATGAGTTTATGTCCAAAACCTATAGCGACGTTTGTGCCTCTCGAACTTGACAGAAAATGTCAGACATGAATATGATCATACCTTGACGATTCAGTACTCTCTATCATAAGTTGTTTATCCCTACCTGACTACACAACTGGGATGTCAGCCATTGTTTTGAAAATATACAATTAACCAAATATATGATAAAAAATGTGAAGTTAAAAATATGTGGGTAGAAGGACTTAGAGTACATGACCGCGTAGAGGTCACTGTTTGATTGATCCTAAGACAGACAGAGTTGTCCGGGGGTTAGCTATTTCTACAATGTTAGAAGTAACCGGTGACTACCAGGTAAAAGGGCTAATAATCCGCGATTATATTGTGAGGAATAGCTCAAAACCGAGAAAAAAAGCTAATAACCATTAGCAATATGGAAGCAACGAGTCAAGAGTAATTTGAATGTATTTCGATGTCGTGAACTTATAACTAGGAGGAGCGTGCCAGAACAGAGACTATCTACCGTATGTTGATATATTACGAATGACATTGACAGAAATTTACCATGATATTTACCGAACAGACCCATGCCTTTGATTCCTGACAACTCAGATGTGGGATATTTTTATGAAGTTGATTTAGACTACCCCCTTAGATATACACGAATCTCATCAAGATCTCCCATTCTGTCCCGAGAAAATGATACCACCTCTATCCAAAAATAAACAGAAAAAATTACTGACAACTTTATACCCAAAAAATAACTATGAGGTCCATTATAGATATTTGAAAATATGTTTGGAAGCTGGTTTGAAAATAAGGAACATTCACAGAGTATTGCGTTTCAATCAAAAAGCATGGTTGAAACCATATATAGATCTGAATTCAAAATTACGAGCTGAAAGTAAGAATGTATTCGAAAAAAATATGTGTAAATTAATGAATAACGCGGTATTTGGCAAAACTTTAGAGAATATTAGAAAATATAAAATCATCAAAATTGTTAATAGTTGGGAGGGTAGGTATGGTGCTAAAAATTTGATAGCTCTACCAAACTTCCACAGTTCTGTTATCATAGACGACATTGTTATAATAGAACTCAAGAAAACTCAAATAGTATTCAATAAACCTATATACGTTGGTTTCTCGATTTTAGATATTTCAAAAACTTATCTTTACGATTTCCATTACAATTTCATTAAAACAAAATTGAATGACAGCAACATCAAGCTTCTTTATACGGACACTGACAGTTTGATATACCATTTCAAACATCAAAACATCTACAACATCATGAGAGAAAATGTGTCAAAATTTGATACATCTGACTATGGTGATAATAATATTTTCGGTATTCCCCCGAGGAACAAAAAGGTAATTGGACTGATGAAGGATGCAAATGAGGGCAAAATCATGGTGGAGTTCATTGGATTAAGGTCGAAGATCAGAGTGAAAAAAAGGCTGCTAAAGGTGTAACAAAATCTTCACTTGCAACGATCACATTCGAAGACAACAGACGTGCTTTGTTCAACAACGAAATCCTCACAAGACAGCAAAATTCCATACAATCAGACAAGCATATAGTAACATCGAAGAAAACATCAAAAATAGCATTATCAGCCAACGACGACAAAAGGATTATATCTACTCATACAACCGACACTGTACCATATGGGTATCAATATCTTAGATCTGAATGATCTTGAATTTTTATGCAAAAATCCTTTATCTAATTATTTATATAATATATATATTATAATATATAAAAAAAAAATATACAAAAGGTTTATATTTTTTTACACTCTACATTTGTAATGAAACTCTATATTCAACTGAATGTTTTATTCTCCTACGAAATTGAACATTTCTCTTTCTACATCATTTAAAACTCTATTTTTATTAAAGTACATACATTTTAAAATTCCATAACTTTCAATTTTTGGATTTATATTACAGAAGGCATGAATTACATCCTCAATAGATTTATTGCTATTCCAAGTAATTTCTTTAACAATTAGTACAAATTTACGATAATAGAAAAGAAAATTGATATTTTGTAACATCTCAATTCTTTTGCTTAAAATATCATTCAACTTGATAAGTTCAGATACATCACATGCTGTGAAATATAAATAATTTTCCCATTTAGCTACTGAGAACACTTTTTCTACTTCATCGAAAAACACTTCAGCTCCACTATTATTTTCTCCTACACCATCATTCTCAATTAATTTCACGAACGATTCCCATTCATATTCATCAAAGGACATGACGACTTCATTACAGCTAACTCTCACGGCAGGACTGAAGTCTCGAGCTGGACTCAAACCATTTTCAACGAGAAATATTCCAGCGTTAAAGCCACAATTTAAAATAAAATTTTTTTCATTTTTTGATGCCTCATCGTAGACACCCAAAATTCCATCCAATTCTTCGTCGATAAAACCGCTGCCTTGGGATATCTTGACGCTTCAAACATCAATACTCAACTGACCTTATAGTTTGTTTTTGATAGATATCCAAAAATCATGTGACTTTGGCATTCCTAACCAATGAACAAACACTTTATTTCCTTTTCTGCGCAAGAATTTTTCCACCAAGTAAACGTCAGAGTATTTAGCTTCAGCAATCTTTATGTGAGAATATACTGTACTCAGTAAGAGTTTTTCATTTTTCTTAGTGACGTCTCGTGGTTTCATTCCAATAGTTCTATGTTTAGAATCATTATATTTGTCAACGTGATTCTCAAGCACATCAATCCACTTGTAAGTCCCATTCAATGAAAAATATCTAAACAATTTATCCTTGAGAGGCGTATAACTCGTTCAACAATGGGAGCTTTCTTGAGCTTCTATTATGTGTTAATATTAATTTTTTTAAAATTCAAAGAAAAAATTCCTTTCCCTTACCGCTTGGTTCTTTCCTCCACCACTTTTGAGAACCAAAAGCACAATTTTGGTTTCTTTTTATTTTTTTTTTTTTTTTCGCGAGCATACTGTCCATCTGTCCCAAATCACATTGCCACAAGTCATCTAATCCCTTAATGATTGTACGCCTTCGTACGAAATTTCTTCGTGCTGGTTTATGTAGTTCTTTGACTACTTGATTTTTTTTTCGTGAATGTTGCATCATTTGGGCTGAGGAGGTTGATGTTTTATTAACATGAATTCAATCAATAGGCTTCTTATATCCTTATGATCGTATGATATTTGTTGTTGTTTTGTGATGATTTATTATTAACTTCAATTTTTTTCACTCAGCTTCTTTTAAATTTATTTCCCAAAATTTGTAAGTTTTCATCAATAACATTTATCCTACCTCGCATATTCAATTCATGAGTTTCCGAAATTTTCATCAGTTTCTTTTCGAGTTGTTTCATATCAGATTTAAACCCCATTCTCTCAGAATCCACGTACTCTTTCCTAGCCACATGTGCGTCACTTATTGGTATTTTAACGTTACAGAGTTTAAGCACCAAAATCAAAGTCACCTTGCGCATTTGTGGGAAATCCTTCCATCTACATACGTTTCACGTAAGATGTACTTATCAATCGATATGATTAGATTGAATAGTTTTTCAGTATACCTTAGTATATAACATCAGCTTCACGAAGCTTCTCTATAAGTGCGTCGATTTCATTGTCATGAGAGGAATTCCCTGCAAACTTACAAGCGTATAATAAACGAAGTCGACCTACGAGCTCATTTACACCATCTCAGTAGACACACTCCATCGGTTTATCGTTATACGTCATCAAGGCTTTTCCACTCTGCTGAGAAGGAAGCAATCGCTTGGTAATATATCTATGTTTATCACTCTTACTACTTCTGACCTGTCTTTTAGTCAAACCCCTTTTTTACATTTTTTATTTCCAAAATTCTCCTATAATTTTCTTATCTTCATCGGTATATTCTTGAGGATCTTTCATGAAAATCAGCTCATAAAGACCGGGGTACCCAAAATTCCCCACTTCAATAATAATGTTACCCCTTTTTTTTTCGAAATCAATTACACGGTTACCCAGGGGCCACTTTGATATCTCGGGATCGTATTTTGGTCCGAAAGTAGGACAATGTGTCGACTGATTCCCAAACCTGATTGATATATTTACGTACTGGTTCTGGATATTGTGAAAAGTATTCATTCAACTGCTCGGAATTTTTTAACTCGTCAAATAGTAGTTGTGATTTTTCGGGATTTTCTCCTACTAATATAGATTTATCTTCGTCGTCGTCAGCATCAAGATTTTTCAATTTTTAAATTTAGCTACTATTCTGTAGGTAGAAATCTAGGGGTAGAAACTATCTTCGAACGTTTTTAGTTTAAACGGTGAACTTTCCTTCGCTAGGGTTTTTTGATTGTTATTGAAGGAGGAGGGGGAATATTTCAACGGAGCCGATTGGAACGGACCGATTGGAAACCCGGGGAAAACCGATTGGAACGGAGTCGTTCGGGGACCCCAAAGTTGGGATCCTACGGGAGTCGATTGGAACGGAGTCGTTGGGGGAAAAAACTCGTTGGGATTCACTCGATAACGGTGTCGTGGAA
>JARQZK010003860.1:0-22500 GCA_030704885.1 Cynegetis impunctata
TGGTATAACTTTTTGAAAAATTCGGATAATTTTTTTTTCTGACAAGGATTCTTTCAAGTGGCTAGATGATACCAGAATGCTATCAAATTTTTAAAATAACTTTATATGTATGTAATAGAAACATTTAATGTGGTGTAGTCTAGCGGCAACGCACACGTACCGTAACGGCCTCGCCCTGTTTTCAGCGTTAAATTGAAATTATAAATAATGGAAAAGGAGTCTTAAGAGCACGATTTTTTTTAATGGAAATTTTCTCCTCAATCTCTTGAATCTCAAGAATCTCTTTTCAAAATTCCTTGAGTGTTAACAGTTTTTGAGTAATTAATAAAACGTTTTTCAACTTGTTGACCAGACTATCTCTACAGCTTTTTGTCACCATGCGAATATTAATTGAAATTATATTATTACAATACATTATAGAGTAGGTATGTATGTTATTTTCAATCGAAATTTTAATATGATAGAATGGAAACAAATTTAGGCACTTGGAGTATTATAAGTAAAATATCCAGATTGACGACAATGGAAACGATACATCTGTTACAGAAGGTGGGAAGCTTTGGTTACATGTTCGCATATCTTGGCAACAACGCTTAAAAGTGATGAAAAGAAGGGTACTAGAAGAGGGGAGGTTGGGTCCAAAGTCGCCAATAGATACATTGGTCATTTTGGGCCCGGGCCCAAACTTGTCACCTCGGGCCGAAACTTGTCGGTACATTGCAAAATTTGGGTCCAAAGTTGTCGATGCATATACATATATATATATATATATATATATATATATATATATATATATATATATATGTATGTATTCAAAGCCTCAGAATTAAAATATGTAAAAATATATAGGGTGTTCCATTTTTAATTTTTATATCGTTTTCTGTGAAACCTGAAGTCAGCCATATTGATTTTGTATGTGAAAAAACTCAAAATTATGTCTGAGATAAACCACCCGAATTTCAATAAAATCGAAGTATTCATTAAAAAGTTATGGGGGTGGCCCATCACTCATTTACACCCGGTATATATATATATATATATATATATATATATATATATATATATATATATATATATATATATATATATATATTTAAATATATTATCATACACACCACTACCGCATTTTTTATATTGACTTTCGATAAAAAGTAGTCCCTTATTTTCAGGGAAAGTTCTACTAAAAATATAATACAATGTATTCAAGGGCAATAGGCAATCTGAAATTTCCGTGCGGCATCGGCAACAATAAAGAAGACAAAATCCTTACGTTCTATCTATTAAATGAGTTTTAAGATTACTCTTTATATCAGGATCTATTGGGATCTGACATGGAGGCGGAGCTTAGGTGAAACGTCAAAACATGGCGTCGCAAAACCAACTTTCAACACGAATTATGAGAGATTTGAGAGGTTTTTGAGTTTTTCCTATAACAATGTTAGTTTCGAGCGACAGTGTGAAGCTTTATGTAGGTGAAAATTTACTCCAGCGAAAATATAGGCTGGAAAGATCCAAATTCATTAAACAATGTGGGAAAAATTAAGATAATTCGAGGCCTGGTATCGTGAATTTTACTGCTCTTTGCTTATCTATTTCGATTTGATTTAATTTGAAGTGTAAAATACCTAGTCTAAATCAACTGTATTTGTTTGAGTGATATGAAACTATTAATTCGAGCTTTTTTATGCAGGAAGTTTATAATCGGCCAGATATGATGGGCAATTATTAATAAACATATTTCAAAACTTATTATTTATGATTCTTTATCACACTCTACAAATTATCTAATTATTTCTGAAGAACGAAATTTCACGAAAAACGTTTATTTAGTGTAGGTATACATGGATTCAATGAGAAATCATAATGTTTCATATAATCAAATGTGGTTTTCATAATAAAACACCATCAACCATAATGCAAATCAAGATGTATTAGTAATAAGGAATATACAAAGAAAAACTTTTTCACTCCGTGTGTATTCTTCTTACTAATAAGCATCATATACATAAATTTGTTACTCCTTCATTTCACTCAATCTTCCATGAATTTGTCATCTTCTAAGATCGGAGAAGACATATGCATCGTACCACATATCACTGTAAAAATTTCTTCTAATAATATCAATAAATTTGCAGGCAACACATATCCAACAATTTTAAATGTTATGGCTGCAGCATCTGAAATTTTCATTAATCAAGCGAACTTATCTAAGTTTCAATTGTAGGGCTTAATTTCCTGGAAGAATGTGATTTTCTTTTGTGAAATGCAAAGAACACACCGTCATCCTAGGAGTTGTGTGATTCTTTTTCAGATTGATTTTCCATACCTTCAATAAATCAATCCTTTCCTTTTCTCTAAAATGATTTTCTCTCAATACAAAATATTTGTTTTGCTTCGGAAACCGATGAAAGCTAATACTTGCATTTGTATATGCATTAGAATTACAAGTTTTCACGCCACAACACTCTCTAGACTTGCTGATTCTACGTTTTGCAAAATTAACACTTTCCATTATTCACCTTTTGCGACTTTATTTGTAAGAAATCAAAAACTTGTCATGCAATTGCATATGTAGACGTTGGAAATAAAAACTTCATCTATCTGGCCGCCAGAGTTCGCTAGCTGACATGTCAGATTCCAATAAAAGATAAAATAATTTTCTAGATCATGGTTTAAAAAGAGTTGTTCAATTCCTTATTCTCTAAAACCAATAAGACTTCTTATCGATCTATGAATCTTGTAAGCATCTTTATTATTTTGATTGTCTTTGATTCTCTTATTACATATAAGTACATTTAATCACTGCGCCCAACACAAGCCACAATCTTTCATTGTAGAACATGTGAACAAAGAAAGATAGGTTGTTATTTCGTAGATGACGAGTATATATTCGGTATTCTTCATTCAAACAACCCCATATTATTTGTCAAATGGGTATTCTCTTTGATTAATAATGACGTACTTTCTAGATCGGAATCGCTTTTATGTTAACCAGTGTTGCGAATAAAAAACATTCGCAATCTAAAAGCGTTTCAGAAGACGCTCTCAAAGAGAAATTCGTAAGACGCATGTTCCATTCTTAAATTGATGTAATAAGACGTAGTTGAGAACTCTCATCTAAATGAACGGTAGAAGTCAAGATGTGTGTTTGATTCTCTTGCTGTTATTTATTTTGAAATACAAAAAACTGCTCATTAACGAAAAGAAACACTAATGAAAGATTCAATGGATTTTGGTTCAACGTATCCATCAGATATTTTAAGAAAACATTGCCAGAATATATGGATGAATCAGATATCAGAATAACACAATTATGCATTTTCTGATAATTAATCAAATTATCGGATAATGGCACATGATATTGAACTTTCAGCATTAGGGAGTTCACTCATTTCGAAAAATTGTGACTCCTTGGCGCTGTTTAATAACACATTCATACATTGGTTATGCTTTGGCAAGAGCTTTCTAAAGATTTATTACACTTGGTGACCCGACTCTTCTCTGGGACAAGACAGTCCACCAAATGTTTCATTTTTCTGTGTCGCATGATTTTTTCCATGTCTTGGATGATCATGACACTTTATAATAGATTTTTTTGTATTGAGAGATTAAGCATAGCTTCTAGATTAATAAAAATAAGTGCGCTTGATCTGCAAGATGGCACTTTATCATAAAGTTTTTTTTATAGTGAGATAATCATGGCTTCTAGATTCGCAATTAATGCGTTTGACTGGCAGGATAATTGCACTTTATCAAAGAGTTTTTTGTATCGTGAAATCAAGCACGGATTCTAGAATCACGGAAATTAGTGCTCTCGACCAGCAGGATAATGACTCTTTATCATAGAGTTTTTTATATCGTGAGATAATCATGGCTTCTATATTCATGCAAATTAATGCGTTCGACTGGCAGGATAATGACACTTCACCATAGAGTTTTTTGTATCGTGTGATTAAGTATGGCTTCTAGATTCACAGAAATTAGTGCGCTCGGCCAGCGGGATAATGACACTTTATCATAGAGTTTTTTGTATCTTGGGATCAAGCATAGCTTCTAGAATTACGGAAATTATTGCGCTCGACCAGTAGGATAATGCCACTTTATCATAGAGTTTTTTGTATCACGAGACCATGCTTGGCTTCTAGTTCAACGGAAATTAATGCGCTTGACTTTCAGGATAATGACATTTTATCATAGAGTTTTTTGTATCGTGAGATCATCATGGATTCTAGATTCAAGGGAATTAGTGCGCTACACCATTAGGTTAATGATACTTAATCATATATTTTTTTGTATCGTGAGATCATGCATGGCCTATTATTAAACTGAAATTAATGCGCTCGACCGGCAGGATAATGACATTTTATCATAGAGTTTTTTATTTCGTAAGATCCTGAATGGTTTCTAGATTCTAAAATACCAAAAATTAGTGCGCTGGACTAGCAGGATAATGACACTTTACCATAGAGTTTTTCGTATATCGTGAGATTATGCATTGTTTCCAGGTTAACGGAAATTAGTGCGATTGACCAGCCGGATAATGACACCCTATCATAGATGTTTTTATATCCTGAGATAGAGCATGGCTTCTTTATCAACGGAAATTAGTGCGCTGAACCGGCAGGTCTCCTTAGTCGGCTCTAGGGTCCAAAAACCTTTGATATGGATACTTTTTTGGAAAATGCTTCACATTTTGTGATGATACAACCCAGAGACTTGTCACTTGACCATATATGTTGCCCTAGACTCCCGCTGTGGTTTATGGCCATCTAAAATTGGTCATTTTCGTTGAAGTACTCCCATATATGGAACAAGAGTCACATATATTGTAGTTGAACAAAATAGTACGGGGGTGAGCTACAAAGTCAGGAATGTCAAAAGGCATGCAACTTCACCAAGGAGTGTGAAACTATGTTAAGGGGTCTGTAACTGGAACCAAAGCTTTATGGGTATCTATGAATTCCTCATTTGATGTGGAGAACAATGAAACAGATCCGGATGAAATTCTGATCTTTTTTTGCCATTCGTAGCTAGTCAAATTTAAGCTTCAATAAAAAAATAGTAAGGAGCTAACCTTGAGATTTTTCAAAAATTACAGATCTATACAGAATTTTTTCTTCTCAAATTTAATCAGCATACTTTGAATTTTTCGTTTTTTTGAACATCTTTTTTCTATTGGTTGTACATTTGAGTTTGATAAATATATATATATATATATATATATATATATATATATATATATATATATATATATATATATATATATATATATATATATATATATATATATATATATATTTATATATATATATATATATATATATATATATATATATATATATATATATATTCATATATATATATATATATATATATATATATATATATATTATATATATATATATATATAAATATATATATATATATATATATATATATATATATATATATATATATATATATATATATATATATATATATATATATATATATATTTATATATATATATATATATATACATATATATATATATTTGAAGAAATTTTCATGAAGAATTAGTGCCACATATTGAATAAGTTATCTCCTGAAAAACTATAAGAAATTAATCAAACACTGCCCCAGGTAGTGCTAGCTGTTCACATTTGCCGAAGAAGCGTTAAACATTTGAGTGTTGGTTACATTTGGAATAATAGATAGCTTTTGTAGGAACCCTATCAATATATATTTAATGTGGTAAACATGTAGGTATTGAGCTGCATTTCAACATACAAATCGTTCGGAATATGGACTGCAGCAGGTAAACACACAACTCCATCTGACGATTTTATATCGCCCACATACAATCAATCAAAATTTGAAAATGCAGGTATCGATAAATTTGTACATGAATCAATAAGAAAACTGTTTTATTTGCAACAAGTGCTGACGTGGAGTCATCAATACTTTATCGACCAAAAACACGATCCGTTATACGAGTTTCAAATAAAAATTGATTGAAGAATCCTTCAAGCAAGTACCTACTGGAAGTGAGAAGTTAACAATACCTGAATGTTGTAATTAATTTTTTGACTCGTACATCTTCCGTGTACTCATAAACTGAAGAAGTATCAAGAAACCTCGCAGTTTTTCACCTGAAGTATTGGTGTGGTAAAATATGAAATCATGTAATGGACAAATTTTCAAGAAAATCTATCCTCATCAATTACAGTATTGAAAAACTGAACTATTAAGTAAATTAAAAGCATATTCTGGGTATGAGCGTTGATTCTATTTCAAGTAGGACGAATATTTCTCCACTATTGCTTAGTCTGTTGTACAGGGTGCGCAAATGTCGATGTTTGTATATACTAACTCGGTAACTATAGGACATAAAAACAGTAGAGGTCGCATTCTCGATCTCTTTTTTCAAGACAAATTCACTGTCGAAAAATTTGATACCTTTTGTTTTCGAGTTATACACAAAAGTTCGATTTTTCGACTTTTGAACACATGTGAATATCAAACTTGTTCGTAAAGTTACAAGACAATAACTTTTACATTCTTGAGGCACCTTTTTCTGTACAATACAGTGCCGTCTATAAAATTTTAAAAAATATATATCTACAATTTTGAATTATTGCACAAAGTTGTAAATTTTCAATGGTAATAATAGGTTTATGTTGGAATGTTTTTTTTTCTCTTTCTAAATTTGTATCATAATGTCGGGTCACTTTTGATATGTAAGTCTTTGATAGCGAAAATAATATTTTGATAGGTTACTTTTCAAGTTTTAATTGTAAGAATCTATAAGGAGATGTTTTTCAGTTTTCAAGCTCTTTTTCGCCCCATGAAGTTTTAAGTTGTGCGACGCTGGTAGATTCTGATATAAGAAAAATTAATAGTTTTCTTATAGCACTTCAAAAAAGTTCTGGGACTTGACCCCGAAATTAATATATCCCTGTAGATTAATACAAACACTCGGTGAGCTGGATGATATAAGCCCTTGAACGTTTTTCAAATTTGATCTGAATATTTCGAAAACAAGAAGCTATGAAGAAAAAAATTCGAAAATCTTGAAACTTTACCGCTCTGTAATATGATTGGTAACGAAACATTTCAGGACAAATTTGTCCGATGGATAAAAGTTTTATTATTAACTGAAAAATCCAAAATTTAATATTGATATTGAAATTTGAATCACGATATATATATATATATATATATATATATATATATATATATATATACATATATATATATATATATATATATATATATATATATATATATATATAGATATATATATATATATATATATATATATATATATATATACATATATATATATATATATATATATATATATATATATATACATATATATATATATATATATATATATATATATATATATATATATATATATATATATATATATATAACTAATATTGAAGTTTCGCTTATCACTTGGTGAAACATGATTAAATACTAATATTTAAAATAAAAACACTTGGCTTTAAGTTTCACAAATATATTGAATAAAAATTAACAATTACATTAGTCAACTAGTTTCGGGTTATGGGCCCATTATCAAGACTGAACAGAAAAATACTTAACAAGCTCATTTATAATATTGATTGTAGTAGAGGGGAAATTTGGTATTCAACTTGTTCATTTACGATGGGGTAATTCCTCTTAATGGCACTACTAATTTCTAAAATTTCCAACAGGTCAAGACGTTTGCCCTTTTTTACCTGGGTGGAGGCATATCGTTTTCTCGAAGTCGATGAAATGGTTAAATTTTATACAATGCTCTGAGAAACCAGTGGTGTTTTTGTTAAACAAAATTGACTTTTTATGTTCTTCTACGCGAGTGTTGATTTTTCTGCCTGTTTGTCCGATATAAAATGATGGGCATTCATGACAAAAGATTTTGTAAACAACACTGTTTTCTCCAATATTGTTCCTATCCTTGTTATTGACTAAGAGTGACTTTAAATTACGTTTATTTGTACATATGCTTTTAATACCGTTTTGTGATAATCTGTTGATGATTTTATTACTAATTCCAGGAATTAGTTTTCTTTGCACATATGGTAGCGGCAGCCCTGAAAAGATATATATATATATATATATATATATATATATATATATATATATATATATATATATACATACATACATATATATTAACTTGAATAGTAAATTTTAACTAAATTGAATATTACGATGAGAATATCTTCACTTAATTAAATAAACATTTTCAAAAAGTGTTCTCCTGGTAGAATAGTTTTGATCAAAGTGTCGGTTATATTTTTAGTAACTTATTTGTACAGGTAGTTGAATCGAAGCTATTTTAAATTCAATATCTAATTTGTTCTAGTGTCCAAGACATCGACGGTTCCTACTTCGAAAGTTTCACTGCGCTAGCATGGAAACAAGAGAATCAGCGGCAAGCCGCACTGAAAAATGCCGAGGTTTCGGCTGCCGAGCCTCCTCCTCAAGAGTCTGAACTCGGAATCACACCAATTGATTATTCAATTTCCCAAGGCGAAAAAGATAAATTATACGTTGAGATGCTCTACACAATTGCGAATACGGTAAGAAAGCTGGTGCTTGTTGTCTCAGTATTTAGGTGATTAATAGTACTGCCATAAGATATATTCTCGCTCTGAAAATTACAATGAATGTTCTGAAGTTCTTATCTGCCCATTTGTTATTTCTGTCACCACTCATTTGTATTGAAATTAATTCTGCTTCACGTAAATATATATAATGGAGGAAGGCGATATAAAAGATAAAACAGAATGTCATTCTTCATACATATATATATATATATATATATATATATATATATATATATATAATATATATATATATATATAAATATATATGAATATATATTTTTATATATATATATATATATATATATATATATTTATATTAAAAATTTCTCACTTCACCTTATTACCTGGTCATTTATATTATAGAGATTTGGTTTGATTTTTGGTTGTTCCAGGTTCGTAAAAATACTTTAAATTACTAGATTAATTCGTTTAATAGACGTTTCAGGAGTAGTACTCCCTTCCTCAGTATCTTAGTATAGACAATAAAATAAACATAAAAATAAAAACATCTAGAGTATAAAACAATATCGTCAAACAATTATTATAATATATATTTTGAAAATGATTTTCTTTATTTGTCTGGCATGTCAGTTGTTTTATACTCTAGATGTTTTCATTTATATGTTTATTTTATTGTCTATACTAAGATACTGAGGAAGGGAGTACTTCTCCTGAAACGTCTATTAAACGAATTAATCTAGTAATTTAAAGTATTTTTACGAACCTGGAACAACCAAAAATCAAACCAAATCTCTATATATTTATATATATATATATATATATATATATATATAAATATATATATATATGAATATATATATATATATATATATATATATATATATATATATATATATATATATATATATATATAAATATATATATATATATATATATATATATATATATATATATTATATCATTTTGAGTGTTCGAACCAATTATTCTTAAATATTCATATTCTGGTATGGAAGAATTACCAAAAATCTTCTACAGTTGTTGGTTATTATAGCAAGAATTACTAATAACAATATTGATGAATAAAAGCAGTAAAGTTGGGTCAAGAATAATGAGAAAATAACCAATTATTCTAAAATATTCATACATTGGTACTGATCGTGAGCTAAATGATCATCATCTTCAATGTTTGGTAATTAAATTAAGAATAAATGATAAAAATGATGAAGAATAATACTCAAAATTATGGCTCTTGAACAGCGAGCAAATATAGGTACTTTCGAATTTCTGAGCCAGTTACTCTGAAATATTCGTATTTAATTTCAAATTATTGGTTATTATTTATTAAGAATTAGTGATAACAATCGAAAAGAATAATGGTAAAAAGATGGTCCAATCAACGAGGAATTAACGTTTTCAGTTGAACCAATTATTCAGTAATAATTATTTATTGGTACTGAAAAATTACTACAAGACTATCATCTTTGATTATTTGATATTGAATTTAGAGTTAATAATTACAATATGGAAGAATAATGGCAAAAAAACAATGAAAATATTACCTGTTTAGTTCTCGAACCAATTTTACTGAAATGTTCATATATTATTGGTACGGAATAACTACTAGTAGACTACTATTTAAAATTTTCAGTTATAGAATAAGGAATTGTTAATAACAGTAACGAAGAACCACGGTAAAAAAGATGGATCGAAACCAATAAGAAGACTTTGAATTTTCGCTTTAATCGCTAGTATTAATTGATTCATATTCAATTGAGGATAACTAATAAATGAAAATAATGAACACAACGCGAACAATATATAAATATGAACACAAACAAAACTTGAATTTAATACGTTTATTATCACAAAAATACTTTGAAAAACATAAAACTGCGATTGCAATTTCGGTCGCTAGACCATCATCGGGCAGATTGAGTTAAGAACTGAATACAGAATTATAGATTTGCGCTTACGGGTGGGAAAGAATTATTGCAGGTACCTAAATAGACAAGATGAACACATTTCAAGAAGGGTTAATAGAAGTGGATTTCCCAAATTGGTACAATAAAATGTTCTTAGAAAAATCATTATTGTCTGAATACACTAAATATAGGAGAATATATCAAGTCAATCTAGTCGTTCAGCAAGATATCTTTTGCATTATGATTGAGTTTAAAAATTTCTAATGATTCTAAGTAAGTAAGTTTGGTTCCTTTAGGTAATTTGTGCATAATTTAAAAGTTATCTATTTGTGGAAACGGGTGGTAGTTTTCACGGCAATGATTTGAAAACGTTGAATTAGTTTTATTTTTCAAAAAAAGAATGTTGGTGTTCTTTGAATCTTGTCTTGAACGATCTACCAGTCTGACCTATATTTATACTCCTTTACATACAGGACAAATCAACTTTAAACTCCTAAACTTGGAGCTATTTTTGAAAGGCTTCAGAATAGGTCCCCTTTGAGAAAATTCAGAAATTTCAAATATTCAATTTTTTAGTAACAATTTTTAAATTATTTTATTGATCCGTTTTTTTTAAATTTTCATCTCATATTATTGAAAATTTTTAATTTTGCTACTACGTAAATTATTTTAAAAAAGTGAAAAATCAAATTTTTTTAAATTTTTCTGGAAGAGATCTATTCAAAAGAAGCTCCAAGAAAGGAAAAAACTCAGATCTATAGTTTAACACTTGCAATGTTCATGTTCAACCAGAAAAAAATTATTAGTTAACTTTTGCATAACTAATTGAAAAATCTCAAAAAAAATTTTTGTCGACGAATCATTCACCTATCCAGTAAGTGTCTGAATTTTTCTCATTTCTCTATTTTCATATTCAATATGGTTAAAATATGTTCATTTTTAAAGTATCCTAAATTCTAAGTATTGTTCTTACAGTTCCGGGAATAGAAGCCTTCTTTTAGGAAATTTCCTTCTATTTTTGAATCTTTTCTCAGATATCAAAAATCTCAATTAGATATTGAGATATTTGCAAAAAAACCAAACTCCTCTTTTTTCTTTCAGTAAATTGTTTATAACTTTCATAATTTTCTCGAGCAGAACTTAATTTTTTTCAAAAATCATTATGAGATGAATTTGGAGGCAAAATCGAAATACAAACGAAATCCCTTGATCAGACAATCTCATAACTTGTGTCTTTTTTGAAGTGATATCTTTGGCATTGAATAAAAATCCTGAGAGTTTTGTCTTAGGTTTGAAAGCAATTTTAATATTACAATTTAGGTATGACATTAGCAACTTTTGCTGTTAGAACCAAAATATGTTAAAGATGTGAATTTTTCCGATTTTTCTACTTTCGATTGAAATTTTTAAACAATCTGGGTTTCCCCTTCAGTCTACTTATTGCAGACATTTTCATGTCACATATAGAGTTAATCTATAAATATGTATTCAGTTCTTAACTCAATCTGCCCGAAGATGGTTTAGTGACCGAAATTGCAATCGCAGTGTTATATTTTTCAAAGTATTTTTGTGATAATAAACGTAGTAAATTCAAGTTTTGTTTTTGTTCATCATGTTAAATTATCACGTAGTAACGACGGATTCCATCAACTGTTTGAACATACAAATAAATGGAATTCTTCCAGAAATTGTGCACTTCGTGGAAAATAAAAAACTTGTTACCTATGCATGATAGATTTGAGGTGAGATGGTGAATTTTAACTGTTTTGAAATTAATCCTTATCGGCCCAATCTCACACGATAAACACGTTATATTGATATAAATCACTGCGACCTACATAACAGCACGTTATGCATAGACCTGAAAACCACTCCGTTGTGCATTCACATAAAAAATTAACAAATTCAAATTTCACGAGGATAAAGATTTTTACACATATTTATTGAAAATTCATGTCGAGCGTTTCGAGGTACTACTTCTTCGTCAAATGCTGACTAAAGATTGTTATAATTGGGTTTTTGAAAAAAAAAATTTGATAAATGGAAGGATCATATACCTACGTTTTATAACGAAACTAATTTCCGGTTTTTTGTTTTCGCTCTAATTAAAAAGTTATCTTAAAGTAAAAATAACATTTTTGAATCGTGTACCGAAAACACGCCGACAGTTCCCGAACAAAAAAAGCGTCACAATGTTGATTTCTACCAATCGTAGCACACAGCTGATACAGTGTTCTAGCTTTTAATCGATTGAATCTTGTTGTTATCGTCAATATTTATAATATATATATATATATATATATATATATATATATATATATATATATATTATATATATATATATATATATATATATATATATATATATATATATATATATATATATATAAATTTATATATATATATATATATATATATATATATATATATATATATATATATATATAGGCTCTTGCACCGTATATTATTAAACTAAGTATTATAATGAAAAACCGAGTGACAAGCACGTTTCGGTGGAACTTCACCTTCTTCAGATGCTAATGGCAAACTAACTATGATTCTCTGTTATATGGAAAACAAGAAATGACAAATTATGTAGAAGGGGTAAATACAAATTCTGATTAACAGAGCTACGTTTGTTAATCAGAAGTCGGATTCACATTATGCAAACCATTTAATCCAAGAAAATCACACATTCAATTTCGATTTTAAAATATTAAATACTGAAAGTAAGGGAATTAAACTTAATTTTTTAGAATCATTACAGATAAATAAATACAAGCATTCCGGTCTCCTATTGAATAGCCAAATCGATCATACTTCAAGCCCCCTTCTTAATCTTTTCAAAATTACCGAACTACCTGACTAGCAGTTCAGAATTGGTTTTTCCTTTTCTAATAATTATTTGTAACCATCTTTGTATTTACCCCTTCTACATAATTTGTCATTTCTTGTTTTCCGTATAACAGAGAATCATAGATAGTTTGCCATTAGCATCTGAAGAAGGTGAAGTTCCACCGAAACGTGCGTCATGCGTTATTTCTTATAATAAATGTGTAAATTGTTATTTTTAACCATTGTTTTAATAAATTTCTCCTTAATTAGATGGCTTGCATGATGAGGGTTTAACTTTTTATTATGAAAATTACGTTTTTGTTATGGAATATCATTTTGTAAAAATCTAAATCTTTTACCAATGTAAAATTTGTCAGAACTAAGGCAATTAATTTTATATACTCCGAAAATTTTGTTTTTATGTATTTTAGATTTATTATTCTTAATATATTTTCCATTGTTATTGCCGGTTTGGAGCTCTACATTGATATTGTTTCGCGAACAAAGTGATTTAAGCTTTATGCTGGAGATTCCAATATAAGAAGAAATACTGAATGTCGGTTTTTTTTTTGGTTGGACAGACTTGAATTAGCTTCTCTGAACAACTTTTTCTGTATTATATTTTCTATTATATCTGGTTCATAAAGTATTGTGTATAGCGATTTGCTTCATACTATCTTTCTTTTTGATAAAATAAATTAAGAGAGAGTCGATGAACGATGCTATTGACAGCTGCAATTTTATGTTGAAACGGATCAATTTTCGTTTAGTGCCTTTTTGTTCAACTTTTTCTGCGGTCTCGGAAAAATATGAGCAAAGTGTCATTCGATTTGGCATAACAGGTAGATGTTTTTTGAAAAAATAAAATTTCGCTCACGAAAATTGTGGTACAATTTACTGAAAGAAAAAAAGAGGGGTTTGGTTTTCTGCAAATATCTTAAAAACTAATTGAGATTTTTGATATCAAAAAGAGGAGAAAATTTCCTAAAAGTAGTTCTCAACAACTGGAATTTCAAGATCAATATTTATAAAGGCGTAAACATACAGTTGAAACGGGTAATCTGGCAAGTCACTTAAAAATAAACATTATTTAATCATATTTGAATATAAAAATAAAAATACAAGAGGATTCAGGCACTTATTGGATAGGTGAATGAACAATAATCCAAAAACAAAAATTTTTTATCGCGTTTTTTCAATTAGTTAGTTCAATTGGTGCATTAGTTAATTAATAATGTTTTGCTTCTTGAACATGAACATTGCAACAGTGGTAACTGTCATACTATAGAAATGGGATTCTTTTCCTTTCATGGAGCTATTTTAGAAAGGCTTCAGAATAGACCCCCGCTGAAAATTTTAAATTTTCATCACGTAGTTGCAAAATGAGAATTTTTTATGAAATTATTTTAATGATTCGTTTTTTATTATCGGAAGCTGCATGAAAACTGTTTATTCAAATTTTCATCACCTAGTGTTTGAAAAATTGTTATACACAAATACTTTGTTCATAATGAAGTTGAAAAAAAATTTGTGATGCAATAAAGTTATTAATTTTGTAAATTGTTAATCTTAAACTGAAAAATAATATTTGCCGATGATCTATTCCGAAGCCTTTCAAAACTAGCTCCAAGGAAGTTAAAAATTTTCATATCTATAGTTTAACCGCTATCACACTTCTAATGTTGATGTTCAAGCAGCAAAAAATTATTAATAAAATTTTGCATAACTAATTGAAAAATCAGGATAAAAAATTTTTGCCGACGAATTATGTTTCATTTATCTATCCATTTTTCACCAGCCTGCATTTTTTCATTTTCCAATTTCAATATTTAATATATTTAAATAATGTTTATTGTTAGTGAATACTTGCGCAAGCCTTATTGCCTGTTTTCGGTAGTATATTTACCACTTTATAAAATATTGATCCTACAGTTCCGGGTGTTGAAACTTTCTCATTTAGAAATTTCCCGCTCTTTCTGAATATTTAGACATAAATCTTAATTATTTTATGAGATATTTGCAAAAAACCAAACCCCTCTAATTTTTTTTCAGTAAAATGTTTATAACTGTTACAATTTCACAGAGCAAAACTTCATTTTTTTCAAAAACACCTAAATGCTAGTATGAATCGAATGACACATTGCTCATATTTATCTAAAAATGCTGAAAAAAGTTGAACGAAAAAGCACTTGTTGACTAGACTATTAATAAATGAAAATTTGTTGGATTTTACGATTTATATGATTAGCTATTTGAACATGTCTATAATTTCCGTTAATTGGATGCACAATTTCTCTCAAAACGTATGGGATAACTGATTTGGTTAGGAAATTATAAATTGAGATTAATTTAGATTTCTATAGAATGAATTACGAAAATTTAAGGGGTTCAGTTCAAGAAGCTCACTAATCAAACTCGGCACGGTATGATGAATTACTCCTGCTCCTGTGCATATTGAGATAAAAATAGATACCTACCTTACAGCCATCAATTCAACTTCGAATCGAATAAGATGAATTTTGAAGTGAGTGCACGTAGCTAAATTAAACAAAGACTAGAGGTATCGTGGCACACCCGGCTGAATGAAGGTTTTCGCTATATATTATGTATTAAATAGCAGGCCGCTGAAATACGTTCGAGTCATTAAATGAAAAAAATAACAATAATATAATAATATTTTCTTATAACAATTTTACCATGGAAACATATACCTAATGAAAAAAATAACAATGCTTTTATAATTATCCCAAATATAGATATAGGTATATATATATATATATATATATATATATATATATATATATATATATATTATTATTAAGCAAAAAAACAAAAAATATATCGCTCCCTCATATAGTTAAAATATAAATAAATAATAATATTATATATATATATATATATATATATATATATATATATATATATATATATATATATATATATATATATATATATATATTGAATTGAATTGTCATTTACTTGGTGAAAGTTCATAATCATATTCATAACCTTATAAAGAAATTTTAAAAAAATAAAAAACTAACTTTTCACAGGTTTAAATAACAATCTATTGAGTAAACGCGTTCCGTCATACATTGACTTCATCTCGTACTAAATTATGGTATTACAAAACAATCTATTTATACGAAAAATTGAACATAACAGAGGGGTTCCTAGAGAAACTAAATAACAATGAGAAATTCATTCAGAGTTATTGGTAGGTACATTGAACAAATTAAGGAGAGGAGAAGGGTTTACTTCAATCTGGTCGTTAACTAGGTTTCCGGAATTTTTATATTTATTGATGTTTACTTCAATCTGGTCGTTAAATAGGTTTTTGGAATTTTTATATTTATTGATGTATAGGGATTCTCAACAGTTGGTTTTGTGGAGACTTCTTTCGAACTGTAGTATATTATAATTGTGATTAAAGGAATGGTTTTCTTGAATAAGATGGCACGTATAATTAGTCAGTTTTCTGCTTAATATAGCTACGTTTGTGTTCGTGTATTCGAGTTTTGAAATTTCTAATTGTACGTCCTATTTAGAATTTTTCACAATCGTTACAGTCGAGTCTATAAACACCAGCACGTTCATCTCTATGAATTTTTGATTTGTCCACTTGGCCAGCTTGCAAGCGTTGTTCCTCAGCTCGTTGGCCAACACGGCGCCCCGCTGGGTGTCCAATTTCTGGCGCCATTCCACCCCGTTGGCCAGTTTGGAGTCCCACTCGTTCAGAGCCTTTATGGTCAGGAACTGCAGCTCGCCGTTGGGCGTCTGCACCACGCCGTCAACGCATATAGCCACCAGAACCTTGCGGAAAAAACCGTTTAAATAAGTTAGATATACGAAGTTTCGACGTTTCAACCCTTATTATACAACCATCAGTATTCTCACGCAAATAAAAACTTATATACCAACTAACTGCCCGTCCAGGCCTTGCACGGGTATTTAACAAAAAATTCAAATTTATAATAACTTTATAAAGAAATAAAAAACTAACTTTTCACAGGTTGATATAAAATTCTATTGATGTTTCGTCATAACATTGACTTCATCTCGAACTAAACTATGGTATTACAAAACAATCTTTTTATATGAAAATTGAATATAACAGAGGGGTTCATAGAGAAACTAAATAACAATAAGCAATTCATTCAGAGCCATTAGTAGGTACATTGAAGAGATTAAGGAGAGGAGAAGGGTTTACTTCAATCTAGTCGTTAACCTGGTTTCCGGAATATTTATATTTATTGATATATAGGGATTCCCAACAGTTGGTTTCATGGATACTATTTTCTAATTGTAATATGTTATAATTGTGATTGAAGGTATGGTTTTCTTGAATAAGATGGCACGCATAATTAGAGTTTGTTTTCTGCTTAATATAACTACGTTGGTGTTCGTGTATTCGAGTTTGGAAATTTCTAATTGAACGCCCTATACATATAGAATTTTTCACAATCGTTACAGTCGAGTCTATAAACACCAGTATGTTCATCTCTATGAATTTTTGTTTTGTTGTTTTTAATAAATTTTCCAATGCTATTGTTGGTTTTATATGAAATTTTGAAATTTTGTTTATGAAGAAACAATTTCAGGTTTTCGGAAGGTTTGCCAAGTATGTTACACTGTTAAATACTCTACTTTTCTCGTGTATAAGTGGATAAACTTCTGAAATTGCCATTTTGTATTTCTTCCTCTGAATGAGACTGTCAATCATATTGGGTGTATAACCATTATTTACTGCCATTTGTTTAATTATATGCAATTCCTTTCGAAAATTAGCTTCGGACCGCGGAATTTTGAAAAGCCTATGAATCATATTATGATAAGCCGCTAATTTATGTGAAAAAGGGTGTAGTGATGTAGTATGAATTGTAATATCTGTACGAGATGGTTTATAATTTCATTACTCTTATTAATTCCTTACACCCACGTATTGAATTTTCTCTAGAAACTGAAATGAATAATTCTATTAATTACTTAGATTTAACTTTTACCAGAAAAAGCAACAAACACGAATTCTCAATTTTTCATAAACCATCTCATACAGATATTACAATTCATAACACATCACTACACCCTTTTTCACATAAATTAGCCGCTTATCATAGTGTAATTCATAGGCTTTTCAAAATTCCGTTGTCCGAAGCTAATTTTCGAGAGGAATTGCATATAATTAAACAAATGGAGTAAATAATGGTTATCCACCCAATATGATTGACAGCCTCATTCAGAGGAAGAAATACAAAATGGCAATTTCAGAAGTTTATCCACTTATACCCGAGAAAAGTAGAGTAATTAACAGTTTAATATAGGTACTTGGGCAAACCTTCCGAAAACCTGAAATCGTTTTTTAATAAACAAAATTTCATATAAAACCAACAATAGCATTGAAAAATTTATTAAAAACAACAAATCAAAAATTCATAGAGAAGAACGTACTGGTGTTTATAGACTCGACTGTAACGATTGTGAAAAATTCTATATAGGACATACATTTAGTATATAGCTATATTAAGCAGAAAACTGACTCTAATTATGCGTGCCATCTTATTCAAGAGAACGATACCTTTAATCACAATTATAATATATTACAATTAGAAAATAGTCTCCATAAAACCAACTGTTGGGAATCCCTATACATCAATAAATATAAAAACTCCAAAAACCTATTTAACGACCAGATTGAAGTAAACCCTTCTCCTCTCCATAATCTGTTCAATGTACCTACTAATGGCTCTGAATGAATTGCTTATTACCCCGAGGCGAAGCTAAAGGGGTCATAGTCTCACGACAAAAAGTTGGTAACTGGCCCGATTTAAAAAATTCCAACGGATATCGATAAAACACATATGATTTCATTAGGGAATTTTAATTCCCAATTTTTCCCAACGAAGAATGAAAAATTATAGCGTTTTTTAGATAGGCATTACGACATGCGCATGCGCCAAGGTCGAAATGTACGAAGTCCTACAAAACATGCGTCGAAGTGCTCTGTGTGCCACGGTAACCAAGCGACGTTGATAGCTTAAGCTTGATTCTGCGTCTGTGTCTGCTTCCCATCCATAGATATATCAATTTGATTCATAATTTGCAGCAAAATGAGCCGGGATAGAATATTCAAATTCGACAGTCAAACAATAAATTTTTTTCCTAAATTTTCACGGATTTTATTCGTAACATCGACTTATTAATACATTTATTGCAATTTTCCTTAATTTCATTCGTAAAATCGACTTTCATTGTTATTTTTAATTTATATAATAGGTACATTCAAAAAATATTGACGACATGCACATGCGCCGAGGGGTTTTATCATTCCTAGTGCTACGCAGTAGGGTGTCCTTCAGTTTTGTTATTTAGTTTCTCTAGGAACCCCTCTATTATATTCAATTTTCATAAATAGATTGTTTTGTAATACCATAGTTACCAAGCTAGTTCGTCGAGTACGTTAGGTACGATGGCTAGTATTTGGGAGGTCTCGCGTTCAAACCCCGGGGCCCACTGGTCTGCCATGAGGTTTTTTCAGAGGTTTCCTCATGGTAATGTAAGTCACTGCTTGCAAACTTACAAGGCGAATGCTGGGCCAGTATTAATTCTCTGAACCCTACTCATACTTCCTATGTTCCATAAATATCCCGTCTCACCTATCCTTAATGCTCTTGTACATAAGTACAAGTGTATCCTCTGATCTGGCTGAAGGAGTTAATCCCAAACTCAAGCTGCCCGCCTCCTTTTTTTATACCATTGTTTAGTATGAGATGAAGTTTGATTTTCAAAACTTTTGAAAAAGCCACGAATGTCGTGGCGAAACGTCAACTTTTTAATAAAAGCGAGTTTTTTGAGATTCACCAAGCCTGTTATTGCTAATAATTATCAAAAAGATGTATATTTATATATATATATATATATATATATATATATATATATATATATATATATATATATATATATATATATATATATATATATATATATATATATATATATATATATATATATATATATATATATATATATATATATATATATGTATATATATATATATATATATATATATATATATATATATATATATATTAGTATATTATTAATCTTCATGGGGTCACCCTGCATCGCGACCTCAAGGACTATTATGCACTCCATCAGAGCTGTTGTCTTCAGCAGGAAAGGAAAGTTTATTCAGATTTCATTAAAATTTAAACAATAATTTGTTTGGTGCCATGCTCAATGAAACATATTTTCTAATAATAATACTTCGCTCCTTCAGGGGTGACTTTTCACCGCCAATGAATAAAGATATTGGTGAGTATAGACTCCAAACTAGCTAATAGATAACCACCTGCTCTTATATGTATGGAGATTTGGCTATATACCATCGTTTCTGAGTGGAAACAGGAATCTCTCTGTATTAATCAAGAGCTGGCAGTGCAAGTGGCAATAGTTGAGAAATTCGCGGTTTTCTTCACGTGTAAAATATATGGCGGAACATACCATCCATTATTTTCAAAATAAAATTTACCAAAATTCTCGTGTTCTATCAAGTTCTTCAATTTCGAATATAATGTGTTGCAATTTCAATTCCACAATGTTCCTCCTTGCAACAGTGGTGTAAAGTATCCTCTCCATATGAGGAGACTTTGCTCCAATTCAAAAATAAATAAAATAATTGATCATTTGAAATCGTAAATAAAAATTTGTTCAGTCAACCTATTTCACGATACTAGAGCTATTACCAAAATCTCTTCTTATCAATAGATTGAAGTTCTCATGCGTTACATAAATTTAATGTAAAAATCGGTGCAAAGTAGCCCCAAGTTACGGTAATGGGGAATATAAAAACAATGATTTTATAATTATCACAAATATATGTTTTTTTCAGAATTATTACTATGAAGTTATTCTATATATATATATATATATATATATATATATATATATATATATATATATATATATATAAAAAATAAATATTATAATTATTCTATATATATATATATATATATATATATATATATATATATATATATATATATATATATATATATATATATATATATGTATATATATATATATATATATATATATATATATATATATTTGAATTGTTGTTGCTTGTGAACTATTTCTAATAATTATTTTTGATAATTATTAGCAAAAACAGGCTTGATGAATCTCGAAAAACTCGATTTTATTAAAAAGTTGACGTTTCGCCACGACATTCGTTGCTTTTTCAAAACTTTTGAAAAATTGAAGTTTCTTAGACATTTATTGATTCGAAAAAATTTGAATAGTTTGAAAAGACTTACATCAAAATTTTTCGGCTGTGGCCGTTCTCTGTTATTTATTACGTGCTATTCAGTCCAATATTAACATTCAAATCTGTTATTATTAGATGATAAGGGAAACCACAGAAACCTTTACCCACGTAATGTTCGAAATAGGGTCAAATTATTTTGATTTTGAAAAGTCAAAGATTAGGGTACCATTTATCTTTTTTTCAAAAGTTTTTTATCACGGCTGTGGCCGTCTTCAATTATTAATTACGTTCTATTTAGTCCAATATCAACAGTCAGGTCTGTTGATATTAGATGGGAAGGGAACCACAGAAACCTTCACCCACGTAATGTACAAAATAAGATTGAAATAAGAGATTGTTGTCTTTAAAAAGACATAACTTGTAATTTTGGAGATCACATGTTCTAAACTATATTTTCTTTTTAGAAATATTGAAAATTCTAGATGTTTAGATTTTGTCTAAGAAGATGAGTTGTTATGGTTAGAGTTTGTTTGTTGAATTATTTTGTTTTGATTTATGTTGTTTCTTAGAAAAATTAAAGAATTAAATTTGCGTATATTGAACTTAAATGTTTTATATCTGTTCTATCATTTACGACTTTATTTAAATTTTTGAATATGTAACATTTCTAAAATTTCTCTGCGTTTTTGATCTTTTTCTATTTCTAAAATTTTTGTGCTATTAAAGTTGAAACTATTATTCTCATTGTTTTTATGTTTTATTTGTGCTGTGGTTTGTGTTTTGGTATATTTGTGTGCTTTTAATCTTTCTTCTAAATTTTGAGAACTTTGTCCTATATATGATTTATTACAATCATTACAGGAATATTTCGATGAAACATAGTATTCTTTTTTAACTATTCAAATTTTTT
>JARQZK010003860.1:27500-51152 GCA_030704885.1 Cynegetis impunctata
ACAAAAAACTTGAACAACGGTTACAAAAAGTAGTAAATGATACATGGTTGTATTCTCAATGTCATATGGAGACAAAAAAACTGAAAATATACCAGGTGTCCCATTTAAAAATCGAGAGTTTATGTCCCTTCCGGTGAAACCGGAAGTTGCATGAAGTTGAGTTACTTGTCAAAAAATGCATTTTTATGCATTAAACAGATCCTGTATATTTCATTCGAAAACAAAAAAGTTATAGGGGCGAGCCTCCTTCCGTGTACACCCTGTTTATATATATATATATATATATATATATATATATATATATATATATATATATATATATATATATATAAATATATTATATATATATATATATATATATATATATATAATATATATATATATATAATATAATATATATATATATATATATATATATATATATATAATATATATATATATATATATATATATATATATATATATATATATAAATATATATATATATATATATACTATATTATAATATTTATTTATTAATAACTGAGATTGAAACAGAGTTATTTCAAATTTAATAATATAATATACAAACAAGAAGACGGATTGCCCATGGGCTCACCGTTATCGCCTTTGTTGAGTGAAGTTTTCATGAATAACTTAGAAGAAAAAATTTTCAATACTGATAATAATTTAATTACTAACGTTTTATTATGGAGACGTTATGTAGATGATATTTTTTGTATTTGGACCGGTACAGATAGGCAGTTAGATAATTTCCTTAAATATATAAATACTTTCTACAACTCGATTCAATTTACAAAAGAAGTAGAAAACGAAAACGGTACCTTGAATTTCTTAGACGTTCAGATTGCTAGGAATTTGAATTCTCTTACTTTCAACATTTGTAGAAAACCAACCTTCACAGATACTTTAATTCACAGCGACCAGTAACCAACACATTTAAAATAAAACTCAGTGCTTTTCATTCGTTCATACATAGGTTGTTCACGATTCCATTATCGGAAACAAATTTTCAAACTGAAGTTAATACAATTAAATTATTAGCCATCCAATAACGGTTACAATGAAAGTCTTTATCGACAAGCTCATTGGGAAAAAAAACGAAGAAAGTATCTGTTGCATTCAATATACCCCACGCAAACTATTAATGAAGAACAAAAATACTTCCCAATAAATTATGTGCCTAATTTGAGTAGCAAAAATTTGTAACAGACTATCGAAAAAATAACGTTTAAAAACAATTTGTACAAATAAAAGAAACTTGAAGTCACTCTTGCGTCAATAATAAAGAAAAAGTCTAACATCGGAAGAAAACAGTGGTATTTTACAAAATATTTTGCGACGAATTGTCCTGCTTTTCTATAATTGGACAGACAGGAAGGAATATAAATATTCGTGTTGAAGAACATAAAAAGTCAATTTTACAAAACAAAAATACCACTGGCTTCTCTGAACATTGTATAAAATTCAATCACTTCCTGGATTTCAACAAAACCAAATTGTTACATTCAGGTAACAAGGGTAAACGTCTTGACCTTCTCGAAATTATCGAAATAAGTTCCGCCCATAATAGTCAATTACCCCTTGTAAACGAACAAATTGATTTTCAGGTATCACCTTTGCTTTTGTCTGTTTTATAAATTACGATGCAATACTCTCCTGTTGTCAGTCTTGATAATGAGTTCATAGCTCGAAACATGTCGACTTTTTATTACTGCTAAGTACAGTATCTAAAGATTTTTTATATTGTGAAACATAAGCCAAGTGTTTTTATTTTAAAGTTTATACTTTATTATTTATTTATTATCATTGAATATGTATTAAAAGAACTCGTGATAGCAGCAGAGCTCCATCACGAAAGTCGTATCGCGTCGAGGTGAGATCCTAACGGTTTGGATTATTTTCTGAAAAATCACGCTTATAGCGAACCAAATTAAATGGTAGAAAATAATTTATTTCACTACTCAACATGAACCCAATCCATATACCACATTTCAATCCTCTATCATTCGCAAATTTGCGAAGTGCATCGCGTACTGATGGAAAAATTTGACCAAATTTTAACCCTTTCAGGGCAACTGGTTAGCTAGGAAGACCACAGTTTGTTAGTCATGAGTAAAACTGCTCGTTGGCTATTTCAGTATACCAGTGTGTTTAGTGGGTTGTCCAACATAGCAAAATTTGACGTGTTCATCGAAGACAGACCGAAATAAGTCGAAGCGCGTATAACGTGCATTTGTTTACTATAGTTGGACACTACTTAGAGGATCTGATGAAACTGTGTGAATTTGTTAATTTTATTTATGAATGGTTGAAAAATGGCTCCAAAATTATTTACTTATATCTTACTTATGCATTTTCATGAATATATTGAACGTCAATGTTTCCTTTCTTTCGAAATTACTAATTTTGTCGGGGTCTCCTGAAGTGACCACTGAGCACTTACGTAATAGTGTTATCTTATTTTAGTTCTGAGGAAGCAAGTTTGAAGTACCTACCTACTGAATAGGGTTGCCAATTTTCGGAAGTACCAACCCGGGAGATTTTTTTAAGGAGTTTAGTAGGGAGGGGGTTGAAGAAAATGTCAATCATTTATTTATTTTTAATTTATATATACTCTGCTTCTAATATTTGACAGTTTTTTTACCACAAAATCATAATGATCAAAAATCGAAGTTTGATTAGTATAGCGCGGTTGCGTATAATTCTAAAAAAACTGGGGAAATAAGTCACCCCGGGAAGTCGGGAGGTTGACCATTATCACCGGAATCATCCGGGCAATCCGGGGGGGTTGGGAACCCAATAACTGAATATTTAGAAAATCTTCATGCGGATGAGTTCTATGATTTGTAAGAAATGTTCAGCGTGCAAAGTAGAATTGTATTTGAAACATGACAAAAACTGTTTCATGTTATATTACGCAAAATAGGTTATATTGTTTGGTTATATGTTCCTACTGGTTATGTGGAGTGACCTCATCCTGCAGGATAATCCTTGTGTTTTTTTATCTTGAAATTTGTTTCATTTTCTTGGAGTATCTCTAATAAACCATTATCAAACCATACATAATATTTTTTCCACGAAAAAATAATTTGGGCCGGAAAGGGTTAATAGTTTCGTTCTGCAACGAATACAATCCCAGCTGAAATTTCAGCTCATTTGGTGTGATACGAACCGCTGATACTGGAAAGGATATTTATATGAAAATTAGAAATATCTACGTGAAATGGCGTCGGTTTCAGAAATTTACCGACATTTTGATACTTTCATTCTGCAGCGGATGCACCAAATTTCAGCTCTAGCTCCCGCGCCTGACTGCTTTCCTTAAATACACTTATATGGGCTAATGGAATAAAATACGACTAAAAACTAGTTTGGATGTTACAATAGCAGTAAAATCAATATTTCTAAATAATTGAAAATTAAGAGACGAACTTTTTCTTCTATACATCATAATGCTATTCAACAATCACTGATTTATTTTAGCGAAACAATGGTACATCAGGTTCTCTCTAAACACTTGATTATCCTATAAACATTTGTGCAACATCGCCTGTAGTATATTTTAGTTGTTAATTTGTTAAAGTGGGAACAATCCGACTATCGGCATAGTGCTACATCATTCGCTGAAGTGGAAACGAGGATCATTGAAACGGCACTAAATAATTATTTCCAGTTGACATGTTTGATTTGAACACTTGCTTAATTAATGATTAATGAAATATCATATTTTGCTAGGATTTAATAGTGAGTGTAGCAGTGTTAAGTCCTCTAAAACATATGAATACTAAAAAGCTTTTAATTCGACAGTTTACGCGTTCAAATGATTCCAGAAATTAGTTCTTCTGGTATCATTACCCCGAGGCGAAGCTAAAGGGGTTATAGTCTCATACAAAAAGTTGGGATCTGGCCCGATTTCAAAAATTCCAACGGATATCGATAAAACACATATTATTTCATCAGGGAATTTCAATTCCCAATTTTTCCCAACGAAGAATAAAAAAATATAGCGTTTTTACCCCGAGGCGAAGCTAAAGTTTCAAGAAAAAAAGTTGGGATCTGGTCCGATTTTAAAAATTCCAACGGATATCGATAAAATACATATGATTTCAAGTTTTGTTCCCAATTTTTTCCCAACGAAGAATAAAAAATTATAGCGTTTTTTAGATAGGCATTACGACATGCGCATGCGCCAAGGTCGATATGTAGGTACGAAGACTTACAAAACATGCGTCGAAGTGCTCTGTGTGCCACGGTAACCAAGCAACGTTGATAGCTTAAGCTTGATTCTGCGTCTGTGTCTGCTTTCCATCTTATCAATTTGATTCATAATTTGCAGCAAAATGAGCCGGGATAGGATATTCAAATTCGACAGTCAATCAATGAATTTTTTTACTAAATTTTCACGGATTTTATTCGTAATATCGACTTATTAATACATTTATTGCAATTTTCCTTCATTTCAGTCGTAAAATCGACTTTCATTGTTATTTAATTTATATAATACATTCAAAAAATATTTACGTGCACATGCGCCGTGGTACGCAGTAGGGTGTCCTTCATTTTTCAATAATAATATTTGAGTTAGAATGAGTATTATACCTACCTGAAATCTATAGTTCATTTATTATATCTGTTGTTACTCATTGAATTAGTGCATTTTATTGAAAATATAGCCTCATCGAATTCAAAAAGACTTCATCATTTTTGAAATGGTCCCAAATATATTGTAGGATTCATTCCATTGATTGAGTTGCACAAATGTACATAGTTAAATTTACTAATGATGTCTAGTACTTGATAAACTAGTTTCATATTAGTACAATTCAGTTTGAATCATTTATACTTTTCCCTCATTTTTGTTACTTTTCTAATTCAACCTCAACAGCCCTAAGTCCATTTGGAAGGAATGTGGAAGTGAACAAAACATAGAAACCTATAGAAACACAAGAAGTATATTCGTTAAAAAGACGGCAGTTCAGAGAAATAGTTCATACCACTAGAAGGCACTTCCCTAACATCAACTCAATCTATTTACGACATTTCAACCCTTTAGTTCAACCTGGAGGCGTGCGTAAAAACTGAAAAACCACAAAAAATCAAATCACTTTTTGATGTGATTGGAGAAAAAATATTATATCAGCTAAGGGCACTTTCCTTACATCTATCAACTCTACCCACGTAAAAAAAGTTTCAAACCCACTTCGGACTGTGTTTGGGTATGCAAAAATCATTCACAAGCCGTTTTATTAGTTCCATATCACGAAAGATATATATATATATATATATATATATATATATATATTTATATATATATATATATATATATATATATATATATATATATATATATATATATATATATATATATATATATATATATATATATATATATATATATATATATATATATATATATATATATATATATATATATATGTATATATATGTATATATCTAATATATAAAATTCTCGTGTCACGGTGTTAGAAGTTAAACTCCTCCGAAATGGCACGACCGATTCTCATGAAATTTTGTGTGCATATCGGGTAGGTCTGAGAATCGGCCAACATCTATTTTTCATCCGCCTGAATGTTGAGTCATTTTTATTTTTTAATTTTCAAACAAAATTTTCTTTACAATTTTTTTTATGATACAGCATTCAAAAATACATTCATCCCTCTACGATCAACCCCTATATTTTATTTTTTTAATTCCTCCGAAATGGCTCGACCGATTCGCATGAAATTTTGTGTGCATATCGGTTAGGTCTGAGAATCGGACAAAAAATATTTTTCATCCCCCTAAATGTTTAGGGGGATTTTCAATTTCAATTTTTTATTTTTCAGACGAAATTTTTTGTTCTATTTTTTTTATGATACAGCATTCGAAAATACATACACCCTAAATTTCCATCGCTCTACGTTAAAATCCTATTTTCATTTGTTGATTATAAACTTCAATTTTGTTGGGAAGATTTTTATTTTTATATGTGACTTAGAATAAAAATTCCATCGCGATTTTCATTTTTTCAAATTTTAGCCACAGATCCACAATAGGGTTGCGAGATGACAATGAAAAATAACAATAGTCAGTATGAGAATAGGTCGTAATATATTTTTCATAACTTTAAGTGATTAGGGTGGTCCATCCCAAACATTTTTATAAATTTTTTGGACAAAATTTTTTATTTTTATTTTTTTATGATGCATTAAAAAATACATACAACTCTAAATTTTCACCCTTCTATCAGCAACCCATACTTTTTAATAGCCATTTTAATGATTTAAACAACGTTTTCCGGGACAGATAGATTGAAAGATAGATATTGATATGCTTAGATTGTTGAATAGATAGATAGAAAGATAGATAAATATCTAGATAGATAGATAGATAGTTAGAAATATAGAGATCGGCAGATAGATGAATAGACAGAAAGATAGATAAATAAAAATAATTTATATGGCAGAACAACGTTTACCGGGTTAGATAGATTGATAGATATGTAGATAGATAGAATGATAGATACATAATTAGATAGATAGAAAGATAGGTAGATTGACACATAGATAACTACCTAGATAGATAGATAGATAGATAGATAGATAGATAGATAGATAGAGAAACATCGGCAGATAGATGAATAGATAGAAGTATAGATAGATAAAAATAATTTATATGGCCGAACATCGTTTGCTGGGTCAGCTAGTATATATATATATATATATATATATATATATATTTATATATATATATATATATATATAGATATATATATATATATATATATATATATATATATATATATTTTGACGGGTGCTTGGATTTTATTGAAATTTGGATGGTTTATCTTATACATAATTTAGAATTTTTTCCTATACCAAATTAATATGGCTGACATCCGGTTTCGCAAACAGGGTCAGTTACAGGAGCAAAGGTTGTTAACAAGAATAAGAGTATTAATAATTACTTCGATATTTAGAAATTGAAAAAACTGATATGTTAATAATTTTGAAGGAATTTGAAAGAGCTGTTTAATATACTGGGTGGCCCATGTATGTTACTATTTAAAAAACTTAGTTTTGGTTCGACAAAGAACTTAATCGTTAACAAACTTGAGATCATCGCTAGAATTGACATATGGAATGTATGTATTTGAAGCATCAGAATTGAAATATGTAAAAATATATAGGGTGTTCCAGTTGAATTTTTAATTTTTGTATCGTTTTCAGTGAAACCGGAAATCAGACATATTGATTTCGTATTTAAAAAAATTCAAAATTATGTCCGAGATAAACCACCCAAATTTCAATAAAATCGAAGAACCCGTTAAAAAGTTATAGACGTGGCCCATCACTCATTTACACCCGATATATATATATATATATATATATATATATATATATATATATATATATATATATATATATATATATATATATATATATATATATATATATATATATATTAAACAAATACCAATTATATTGGTTTTTTATCTGTTTTTATAATATATACAAGGAATGTCACAACAGCATCAAACAAGCACTAAACATCAAACAAACATGAATTTAACTATGAAGACGTACATATACTACAGATAAAACCAAGACAAAAACAAAAGGAAATATACGAGATGATACACATACAGTCCAATATAAACAAGACAGTTAATGACAAACAAGATATAAAGTATTTGAGTCAACTTTACTTGCCACTACTGACAAGATCAAATCAAAACAAGAAAATGACAGTACGGTAATCAATTTTACTTAGATTTTAACTGTAGAATATCATATTTCAACGTGTTCTTATATATTTAGTTTACTCATTTTATTGTATTTATTGTAAAGCATTGATTTTTAATAAAACTACTGAAGAAAGAGGTAAAAAATCCTCCGAAACGTATAGACGAAATAACAAAACCGTAGTTATTTATTACCTAAAAAATTTCTAACAAATTGAAATCTATATATAGATATATATATATATATATATATATATATATATATATATATACATATATATATATATATATATATATATATATATATATATATATATATATATATATATATATATATATATATATATATATATATATATATATATATTAATATATATATCAGAAATTTTCGTTTCCTGATTATCACTGTAAAAATAAATAGATTATTACTAACAATTACAAGCAGTTATCAATTTCGAAACTATACGTGGTCTTCAATTCGCCTAGTTTTCGGCTTGTAACGTGCTATACTGACCTTCATTCTGAAACAATTTCATTATTCACATTGGACCACTTTTTCACCATACTAAGACAGTGAACATTTTCCATTTGTACGAGTTTGGAAGAATACTATTTACCTCTCTTATCGGGTTTGTTTAGATAAGAATGCGTTAGGATTGAACGTTTTCGTGTCATAATATCACACAAGGAGAAAAGGCTGTAAGAGATATTGAAAGTTCGAGACTCTAATATAAGCGTATGTGCGTGGAAAATCAATAATTCATTCATCTCAATTTATATTGAAACCAGCTTCGATAATATCTGGAAGAACCTATAAAGGTAATAACCTACTATATAAGACATCATAAGGATATCAAAATGATCTATATATTTCCTGCAAAATTGACAGAGCCTTTCTTAAAACTTTCTCAATAAAATATATACTAAATTTGACCGCTAAAACAACGTTTACAGTCATTTTCATCGCTCTAGTGATTTACAAAAAAGTGCAATAATTCTCACAACTCTTCCTTCAATTAATTGTACACATTTATAAAATAAGCAAACGAGTAAGTACTTGGTTCATTCCAGGTTGGAGCGCCTGCTCCAGGAGGTCAGTATGCACACTACAAAGAAGATTTATTTTTATATGGACAACGAGCCTTTGGAATGCCACCTGATAGGCACTATCGTATGCTTCATATGGCAGGAGAAGAAAAACCACCTATCGTGGTACTAAGTGTAGTTGTTTTAGAAGCCGAAGGACTAGAAGCAAAGGATGCAAATGGTGAGTATAGTTTATTGAAATTATAGCATAAGACACAAATAATCTTAATATATAAACATTACTATATACAGGGTGTCCCGTATTCTACTTAAAAAAATAGAGATAAAAGTTCATATAAACTAGGGTCCCCAACTTCTACGTTTTCAAGATGCTCGATGTTAAAAGTGAAGACCTGATGGTTGTTTTTTGTAAATATTTTCGAAACTTTTCACGCTCTATTCAATTTACTAAAAGTTGGGATTGCAATATTTTCAGGAGTGCGTAGTGCAGGGGGATATTGGCGAAAAATTTGGCCCGAATTTTTTGGTGGTTAATTGTTAGTAATTTTGACTTCAAAATTTGAAAATATGAAGCTTTTTGTACAAATAAGATTTTCTTCTCATACTTCGCTAGGAAGCAGCATTTTCGAGAAAAATGCAATTGAATATTTCTCTACGAATTGATTTTTTGTTTTTCAATGTGCAAATCGATGAGAAAATACTCAGTAGACTTGGGAACAAATGACGTTTTTTGATTTGCTAGGTAAAGGAAAATAAGCTGTCAATTATTAATCGCCCAGTTTTTAATTGTGCTGCTTATTGCCGGAAAAACAGCTATTTAGTAGTAATTCAGAGGTTTTTAAAAAGAGAATTAGCAGATATCCACTTTGTACGTGGTTTATGCAATAGCAGAGCACGACGGCGAGCCAGCTCAGTATGGTGTGAATATTAGGTAATGGCTAGACGAGTAATTTCCGAGTGAATGGATTAGAAGAGGTGTTCCTATTCCGTGGGCACCTCGATCGCCGGATTTAAATCCACTAGACTACTATTTTTGGAGCCGTATAAAAGATATAGTATACGCAACAAAAGTAGACAACGAGGAGTAGTTGTGTGAGAGAATACGTGTGGCAATGAATCAAATACAGCAAAAACATTTTGAAGTTTCGCAAGCTTCACATGCGATGACTCGTAGAGTCCAAATATGCCTTCATGAGCAGGACAACCTTTTCGAGCATCTTATATAAATGTTGGAATAAGTAAACCTCAAATAATTGTTCCTCAATGTTAAGTTCAGTGGTTCCCAAACTGGGGGGAAGGGCATTGGGAGATGCGATAGCCTACAAATTTTGGACTTCAAAATGACAAATTTCATATTTGACAAATTCTAATAAAAAAGAAATATATTGGTTGCGCATTTTCGAAGATAGCACCAAGAATTGCCAACCTTGTTGAGAAAATGCGGCACCACACTTCGCATTAGACTAGAATAGTGATTTCAAATATGATATTTATGAAAAACCGTTATCGGGTCTTCACTTTTAAAATGAAGAAGTTGTGGTCACTAGTTTATATGAACTTTTATATCAATTTTTGGATGCAGAATACGTGGTTAAAATATAGACGTCTAATTTCGGGACAACAATCAATTCGTAAAGAAATATTCAAATGCATTTTTTTCGAAAATGCTGCTTCCTAGCGAAGTATGAGAAGAGTACCTTATTTGTACAAAAAGCTTCATATTTTCAGATTTTGAAGTCAACATTACTAAAAATCAAAATCAAAAAAAATTGGGCCAAATTTTTCGCCAATACCCCCCTGCACAACGCACTCCTGAAAATATTGCAAGACTAACTTTTAGTACATTAAATAGAGCGTAAAAAGTTTCGTACCACATTTTATCCAATTACCTCCACAGGTTTCGAAAATATTTACAAAAAACAACCATCAGGTCTTCACCTTTTAACACCCTGTATCTTGAAAACGAAGAAGTTGTGAACACTAGTTTATATGAACTTCTATCTCTATTTTTGGAAGTAGAATATGTGGTAGAAATATTGACGTCTAATTTCGGGACAACCTGTATATGTGTATATATATAGATATAGATATAGATATATATATATATATATATATATATATATATATATATATATATATTTATATATATATATATATATATATATAGATATATAGATATAGATATATATATATATTATATATATATATATATATATATATATATATATATATATATATATATATATATATATATAGGATGTTACTGTATACCAACTAAGATTTCGGGCATTGGACACACAAGAACAGGCTAGAAATAGTTGTCCATGGGAAAAGCATTGCATTTGCAAACAAACCTCTGCTACCTGCTATGATTGCCCTTGCGCTTTGTAAATGGTAATGACAAAACCGAGCTTGTTCGGTAATTAAACTCTTTTCAATTGAAACCGTAGATCAGTAGAGATAATTGGAATTCCAGATATTTTAACTCTTTCTTCTTTCCCGATACCTGGTGAATTGTGGCACAAAGTATATTCTGTCTCAATTGTATGATCCGAAGCCTCGTTCTATTACATAGTAGAGGAACATCGAGATTTCGCATAAGCATAACTGGTACATTTAGTTTCGATTGAAGCTTATGTGAGGGTCTATCTATAATATAAGAAAACCGCGGGTTGTGAAGTACTTTGTTCTGTATCCATGATTGTATCCACTGATAAATACTCCTTCGTTTCCCCCTGCACATCTTATAAAATATCCGTGTAGTTTTTACAACGATGCTATTTTTAGGCGCCAATAATGCTCTTGCGCACAACCACTGACCACTATTTAAATTTTGTTGCAAGTCCGAGTAAACTTGAGCAATAATATTCACAAAAAAAAATGTTAGAACCTAACCTCAAAAATAGAAACATATTAACTGCTGCTGAAAGGTGACGAATAGAAAATAGAATCGAAATTAACAGTGAAAATCATAAATTTTTGTTTATTTGATTTACTTTTTGTTGATTGATTTCCCATTTATTAAGTTTATTATTTTCGAAAGTAGGTACATCCGATGCAGCTGACTCTTGAGCTGTACTCAATTGAATAGTGAGCTGACCGCCGGTAGTTACTTATATTTTGTAATCTTATTTAACTGACATAATAGTTAACGATTAGTCATCTTCATTTCAATCACTACCAAAATAATATAAAATAGATATTTATTTTATCAGGAGTATAAGGTATACATTATGTGAATGAGTAGGGATGTTTAAATCCCTGCGAGTCACGTAATGTACCTTATACTCAGAATACAATACAATGTTTTATTTCAGGGGCGTCAATTTGGGGGGGCAGAGGGGGGCATTTGCCCCCCCAAGCGACTCCTACCAGGTCAGAGGAAATATTCAATAGCATCCTCGAAACGTCTAAGCAATTAGCAAGTACTTGCGGATTTGAATGGACCCGTGTACAACGAAATTGAATTTTGTCAAAAAAGCTATCTTGTAGCTATACTGAAACCACTGTTGGTCACAGAGATGGGATAGACGACTTTGACTTTCGCAATGAGTATTTTGCTGTTGTCGATCGATTTTTAATGGAATGTAAACAAAGATTTTCAGAAAATAACCAGCTCCTTTATTCGGCTTTCAAATTTCTTAAAAAGGAAGACATCTTCCTTTTTAGAGGCGAAGGAAATTTCATTGTTCTTGCAAGTTTACGGTCATTTAGTAGATGAACCACTGCTACTCACTCAATTGCCACTAGCTAAGATTCATTTGTTAAAATCCTTAAATACTGGAGACTGTATACAAACCAACAGTGCACTTAATATGCTGGATCATCTCAAAAATCTTCCAGTAGCATATTCGGAAGTAATGAAGATATTAACAATAATCTGTACACTTCCAGTGACAACTGCCAGTGACGAAAGGTTCTTTTCTGTTTTAAAAAGGGTAAAAAACTACTTGCGCACAACTATGGGAGATGAAAGACTGCGTGCACTAATGCTTATGGCATCTGAACCAAGCTTGGTTAAAGGATTTGACCTTAACAGTTTCGTCGATGAGTTTGCTGCCATGCGACATCGTCGTTATCCATTAACGCATTAATTAATAAAAATCAATAATATGTTTTTTGTTTTACAATTTTTTGTGATTATTTATCTTTGTGTTCCAAAATTTTTGTCAAAGAAATATTTAAATTTTGTTTAATGTTTATGTTTGTTTGTCTATAAATAAAGCCTTCATTTATTTTTATTTTTTTATATCTGCATGGCCATCACCCTTTCGCCCCAACAGATATGTGAAATGACGATTGACAAATGACAGCCCAACAAAGAAGTATACTAAACTAAAATATTAAATTATGAACCATATTAATCTACCATTAAAAAAGTGGAAGAACAGTATCACATTTCACAATGCATTGCATTTCACAATGCATACTCACATTGTAAGCACCAACCAAACACCAAACCTTCAATATTCAATTTATTTTTAATTAAGTATTACTATATTTGCAAAGGCGCAGTGAATGAAAGTATGGTGGCACAGCATAGTACACACGTACACGCATTATATTTATGAGTTTCGCATTATGCTTATACTTACTAGGGCGAATTTCGCGAATTTTTGACAGGCCATTTTTATTTCGCACATTCGCACATTTTACCCATACTTATAAAAGCTAAATTCGTGTACGCGAAAATGAGAATAATCTTGTTTAGTACAGAGCGTGTTTTAAACGTTATAACTGAAAATAGGTGTTTTGGATTAAGTGATATTTATCAACGCTGTTTACCTGTTTTTAACAATTTTAACGACTTCTGGGCAGAAATTGGGCGTGGCACCCCGAAAATTTCCCGCCTCCGGCGGATACACCTCAGGCGACCCCTACAGGAAACAGTCCCCTAATGTTGCCCCCCCCAACAGATATGTGAAATGACGCCCCTGTTTTATTTTCAAACGATTTGCATTTGAAAATCGGAAAATTCGTAGATATTAAAAGTGTATATAATCTAATTATACCTCCTGTATAATAAATTAGCGATGGACAAATAATTTGGCCCGAATCCATGGCAACTGTAAATAATGTCAGTGAATTGAATTAAATGACATCGATAATTTCATTTCTCGAGAAATATAGAGCCGTATTCAATTGTGCTAAGATACTGTAGTATGGCTGATGAATCTAGTACACCATCTACGCCACCAAGAGTTGCAGCAGCACCAAAATTAGCAGTGCAGCAGCTATTACCAACAAAATCCGCGGCCGTTTATGAAGCGTCGTATCAAGGATTTCTGAATTGTTGCCAGCGAGAAAATATTAAGAAGTATTCCGAAAATGCTTTATTGGGTTATTTCATCGAATTGAAAAATCTTCATAAAATGATAGAAGTGAGATTTTACGTAGTGCCATTTTACATAACTGTACAGTAAATTTTAACTTTAAATAAAGTAATGTGCGTAAAAAATGGGTTACTTTATGTTTTGTTTTATACTCCGCCGGAGTAAAACACTTATACGCCGCTTGAGCTAAAAGTCATGAAAGTGACACTTACCTGCTCCAAACAATCAGCAAAATGACCATTATCTGACGTTTGAAAATAATAGTATATTATTCAACGAGCACAAAATGATTGCTATTTTTCACGAGGGTGAAGTTCCGATATGAAGTGCAATTCACCCGAGTAAAAAATTGTAATTTTGTGGGAGTAGAATACTATACTTTGTCCACGACTTCCTCGGAAAAATTAGTAATAATCTGCATTTTCAACAATAAAAATAGTTATCAAAAGCGTTGATATAACATTTTCTGTGTTCACTGAAAACTGCATACTCACGTAAACATCAACTATTTCACTTGACACGATTCCATTCCTTTCTTTCACTATGATAAAAATGAAATAGATAATTTTGCATTTATTTATTTATATTAATATTAACAGAACAACTATTGAAAATAAACGAAGGGATTCAATTTATAGATAAATCAATTATTAAAATCCAACATAATAATATCATAACAATGTAAATGATGTTCTCTAGTTTAGATATACGTCCTAAGTGTGACGTCATGCAGTGAATAATGAACCATTATTCACTAGTGAATAAAAGGTAGTGTTACACTTTAGGAAGCACGTGTATAATGAATGTTTTATAGTACAGTCAAACAATTTTTTCCTGCATTAACTGGCATTAGTGTTATAATATATAAAAACAATTAATAGTGTCATACACATACTTATAGCTGCAATAATCAGTGTAATGTTCAAGGATAGTCCTGAAATTTCTATAGAAAACGTGTAGCTAGAAATAAGTCTAAAATTCTTGAATCACATGATAAAAATAAGTTTAATTTGATATTATTCACGTGTTTTCCTTCATAAATAGAGAACTATCAAAGTTTAATATCGCAAAATATACAAAATACAGAATGAGCTCAATAAGAAACAAATTTATTTCGAAATTACCAAAAAATACATTTGAGTGGTTTACCTATGTTGCATTCTCCCATAGTAAAATTTTCATTTTCTATATGAAACAATATAATATATACTACACCTAAACTTAATAAAAAAAAACCTTTTTCTGGAAATGATGATTTCAATATTTAACATTTTACTGACAAACAACTTAAAATAGTATTTGAAAAAAAATATTGTAATTTTATGACATTCTGACGCTCGTTCCGTCTTTTTTGGACACTTTCATGAAAAATTATTATTATTTTTCGACAGATTAGGTGAATATAAAAACCTCATCCTAACAATAAAAGTACTACTTAGGTATATAATATATTAGTGGATACGGATTAATCATTCTATAAATTCAATTAACTGTGAGGTAATACTATCTTGTTTTATAAGGGAAAACGGACGAGCCGTTTGGAAGCTCTGGAAATTACGTTGGGATTTTCCATGAAGCAACCCTTCCCTAATGACCAAACAGGTTTCAAAATTTTCCGTCATCAAGTCAGCTTGTAGATAGGATTTTCATTGGTTAAGTTAGCTGTAATACTCTTGCGAAAAGGGATATATATGGAATATAATTTTCCCAGAATTTAAATATCTTATTTCAATACATTATTTTGAAATTTGAAATGATTATACTTGATTGAATAAACATAGAGCAAACTGAACAAATTGTAGCCGGTTTTACGTGATCGGACTCTGAAAGATTTTGAGAACAGTATTTGACCGAAAATAGTAAGCTGCAATTTAAATTCCATTCTAATTGATTTTATCCCACGATCAGTTTTTCCTCTTTAATCATATTTTAGTCGTATTATGGTGAAATAGAAACGATATTTTGTCTATTGATTACAAGCCAAGGTGAAATGCATTCATTAAAGACGTAATGAGTATATAATATGTAGGTAATTACAGGCCGATACTTGGAAATAGACCCGCTTGATATGCTCGGTTAACGCATTGGCAGTCGGAATATGCGTGCAAGATCGACTTTTTGAAGGTTGGCGGCTTCAGCATACGATTTTGCTCGATACATTTGGACGAGCTCAATCGCAGGTTGATCTCTGGTGCGCAGATCTTTGGGTACCCCGTAAAGAGATGCAATGGCAACAAAAAAGCTGACGAATTGGCTAGAAAAGCAGCCGGCCTGAACATATTTGGTCCTGGCCCTTCCAGCCTACTACCGCTGACGGCAAAATCACAAATGATGAAAGAGAACACCCATCAAAAATTCAAAATCTTATGGGATGAAACAACCACCTGCAGACTAGCCAGGGAACTTTTAAATTATCCCAATAAAGATGCAGCAATGACTTACCTGGCGATGCCCAGAGGAAAACTACGCAATGTCGTGGGAATTTTAACGGGACACTGCCAACTTCGGAAGCCCTTATTTAATATGGGATTAAGCGACACACCTCTCTGCAGAGGCTGTGAACAGGAAGACGAGACGGTACAACATGTCCTCTGTGAATGCCCCGCTATCTCGTCACTCCGAGAATCCATTCTGGGTGAACGGTGGCCAATTTTAGCCACCTTGAGGGAAATCCCCCTAGGTGCAATCACCCTCTTGATCAAACGACTGGGATGGTTGGGAGCCTAGGCTGGTGATGTTCCCGGGGAGGATGCACAAAGGGCCCAATGGGGCCTAAGTGCTGTGGTCTCGACGGCACTCCCAAAAATACAGAATACAGAATACCCCGTAAAGAGCCAAAGCGAGACGAAGACCGTGATCTATAGTATCCATGGCTACATGTGTTTGCTTAAATATTTCTGCAAACCCATGCAAATCATCGTATTTCGCAAATAATTCGCAGAATTTTGGTTTCCCTCGATATAAAAATTCTGAGGTTGTGTCGCATCCGTGAAAGCATGTAGAAATAATATATGAGACCTGATACACGCGCTCTTGGAGGCTAAGCTCTTGGAAGAATACACAACATCATGTAGGTACTCTAGCGGAAGACGGCTTCAGCAAGAACGCTTCTAGATTCGATGGAGTCCGACCTACAAGCATTGTTAAGACATCAATGTCTTCCGAAACAATAACCACTTTATTGTTGTGGCTTCCAGAAGCAGTGTCTATGGCTTTAAGCACAATATCAACATCCGCATCAGCTACACTCTGCTGATACGTTATGTTGGCCCGTTTAAATTCCTCCTGGAGAAATTTTATGAGCTGGGACTTATTTTTGCTATTCCCTAGAAACTTGTCCTGAGTTACACTTGCTGGCAACCTCATGGACGTCCAGGAATCTGGAGCGGCGGATTTTTATGCATACATCGCCGGTTTCTTTCCGTCGATTTTGTGGTTATTTGGTCGTATCCATCGAAAACAACAAAAACTCTGTTCCCAAATGCTCTCTTTATGTATCTAACATACCCGTTGCATATTTCTGAAATGTTCTGGCCCTTTTGCCATCTAACTTTGTGCAGAAGCATGCCTCCATTATTCACATATTGTGTGTCTTCACTTCTTATAGTTACAGATCTTTCTTCAAAAAGTGTATACAACTTTGAATTTTCACTTTTCCTCATTCCGTTCCAAAGCAATTGTTTTTATAATATTTGTAATATTTATTAATTCAATATTTCATCAAAATTTTTATTATTCATATCCCCGGCGAAGTCTAATGTCTGATTGTCATGGACGCTGACATCCCCCCTCCCAAACAACCTCAGAAAGGGGCCCCCGAGCGGCCCCGGAGAAATCTAATGCAAGAATTGAATTTGTCATCCGCGAAAACCCTGGAGTAACGAGTTTGGAGCGATTTCCATGCACGCCGCAATTTCTCCCCCAATTAACCACCGCCGCATAGCCGCCCCCGAGTAGCCCCGGAGAAACATAATGCTAGCATTGAATTCTTCATCCCCGAAAATTCCCGAGTAACGAGTTTGGAGCGATTTCCATGCACGGTGCAATTTCTCACCCAAAATAACCACCCCCGCATAGCCGTCCCCGAGCGGCCCCGGAGAAATCTAATGCTAGAATTGAATTCTTTATCCCCGAAACCTCCGAGTAATAAGTTTGGAGCGATTTCCATGCACGCTGCAATTTCTCCCCCAATTAACCACCCCCGCACCCCCCGAATAGTCGCCTACGTGCGCCCCCGGGTAATTCTAATGCCAGAATCGAGTTCGGCGGGCCTGAAAACCCCCGAGTAACAATTTCCGAGCGATTTTTACGAGTTTCAATTCGTTCCTATAATGGTAGTGATGAAATTGGGAAATGCATTTTCCGGCCCAGAAGGCATTTTTCCAAAAACGGATTAACCAGCCCATATAGACTCATTTTCTGTGACCTTCCTGAACACAATGCAGAAAACCGCATCTCGATATCTGCTGCACGGCCAAATTCATTTAATCCGGCCGATTTTGCTCCAAATGCCCTGGACTACCGAGACGATTGAAGGATACTTAATTAATACGATACTGGGAGAGCTAGAAAAAATATGGCTTAGATATTCAAAAATGTCGTGGCCAAGACTATGACAATGATGCAAATATGGTAGTTGTAAATAGTGGAGTTGAAACTCGAATATTAACTATAAATTCTAGGGCATTTTTTATACCATGGGGTTGTCATAGCTGGAATCTGTTATTAGTAGACGTAGCAAATTCTTCTGTGGCAGCCAAAACATTTTCTGGTTTTATTGAGAAAATTTACTTGCTTTCCTCAAGTTCCAGCAAACGCTAAAAATTAATCGAAGGCAAACTAAAGCCTTTATCAGACACCAGGTGGGAGATCAGAACTGGGGCAGTGGAGGATATATTACTGCAATTTGACGAACTTGTCCAATAAATCGAAAGCTTAAAAAATCAAACAGAACAATCAGACACATTGAGTAATTGTGATTCGGCTTTGAACAAAATTAATGAGAAAAGCAATTATGATCTGCCTAAAGGCTTTAAAAATAAAATGGTAGCCAAAAAGAAAACCATGTTTGATTATGAAGACAGCGAGCAACAGAGTCTCCTAAAAGCCGGTAAAAAACAGATTATTTAATACCAGCAAATAAACTGAACATCAAATATTGCTGACGAAAAGTGGTGGTGATGAAAAATGGTGATAAAAAACTTGTTGAGATTATTGCGACAAAAAAAGGAATTTACTGCGAACACTGAATAGAATAGTAGAAGAAGAGGGCCTCGCGGAAAGTACCTCGCCCACATCAACTTAAGGTCTTGCGCCGCCACTGGTTATGAGTATTATGACTCGAGCGACAAAATCTCTTGTTGGTTTTAGCTATATTCTCATTGAATAATTCTCGAGTTTCAAATCGATATTTCATAACATGATACCTGCTTTTCGAACACGTTTTCCCACAGCATAGCATATTTAAAAATGAATAAATTTTTTCAGCAATAATATTCTAAATCTCCGGGGTAGGTAGCGTTCTACTTGTTTCACCCTAATTATTAATTCAGCAAGCAAGCCTTTGTGCTTAACAATAGCAATTAGCTTACTTTCGAATATGCCAGTAGCTTACATCAGAATTCCATTTATGAAATTCCATGACCCGGATATATATATGTCGCTTTTTGAAAACTCATATGTTTACACGAAGCATTAAAAACTACTTTACTTTGTTTCAGTATCGATTATATATATTAGTTTTCGGAGATAATGAAAAGAAATTTACAGAATCTGTTTAATGCATAAAAATGCGTTTTTTGACAAAAAACTCAACTTCATGCAACTTCCGGTTTCACCGGAAGTGACATAAACTTTCGATTTTTAAATGGGCCACCTGGTATATTTTCAGTTTTTTTGTCTCCATATGACATTGAGAATACAACCATGTACCATTTGCTACTTTCTGTAACCGTTGTTCAATTTTTTTTTCGAAATAAATTTTTATTGTAGAGGGTTATAGACGCGTTCAAATAAATAATTTCGGTCCTAAAATGGCCCTGTTTGCCGTCCAGGGACGGTTTTGTTTCAGTTGTGTTGGTCACAGGCTACTCGATGATTTCAAATGTTATTTTAATCTCAATAAGATTCAATAGGTAAGATTTAAAGAAAGTTCTAAGGTAATCGGATTTCAGGTTTCTATCGAAAGTTTTCTTTCAACCTAATTCCTAGAGTGCGGTATCAAATTAATCGTTATAAAATTATCTTTTTTTTAAACCCGACGAGCCACCATGTTGCCATTTGAAAAAAAAATAGTAATAAAAGTTTTGAAATTAAACTTCACATAGCTTGAACATTTTGATCGAAAACAGTGAAGTTGTATTTTGACATACATTTTAGGACCGAAATTAGTTATTTGAATGCATCCATAGCCCTCTAGAATAAAAATTTATTGCGAAAAAAAAATAAAAAAAAAAGGTTACAAAAAGTAACAAATGATACATGGTTGTATTCTAAATGTCATATGGAGACATAAAAACTGAAAATATATCCATTGTCTCATTTGAAAATCGAAAGTTTATGTCACTTCCGGTGAAACCGGAAGTTGCATGAAGTTGAGGTACTTGTCAAAAAATGCAGTTTTATACATTAAACAGATCCTCTAAATTTTATTTCATTATCTCTGAAAACAAAAAAGTTATAGGGGCGAGCCACCTTCCGTGGACACCCGGTATATATATATATATTTATATATATATATATATAGGTATATATATATATATATATATATATATATATATATATATATATATATATATATATATATATATATATATATATATATATATATATATATATATATATATATATATATATATATATATATATATATATATATATATATATATATATATATATATATATATATATATATATATATATATATATATATATATATATATATATATATATATATATATATATATATATATATATATATATATATATATATATATATATATATATATATACAGGGTAGCGAGAAAGTCTGGCAACAAGCTATTTTCTCTGAAACTATCAAAGATATAATTATCAAATTCTGGAGTTATTAACGCGATTGCATTTTGCGTTTTTTACAGGATCCGTCAAAGTTTAGTGACGTCACCATTCAGTGTACAACTACCATCTTGAATTTTTTCAAATGGCAACGTAGGTCGAGTGATATATCGTAGAAAAGCTTATTCTTTTCTCTTTTCAAAAATACTGAATAAGTACAACATTACTGAAAAAATACAAGAAACAAGTGTCAAAAACACTTAAAATATTCAATTTTTCAACACATATCATATAACAAAAAAATTAACTAGAATAATAACATATAATCAACAGTTTCTTTATAACAAGTGCTCAAAGTATTGGCCACCTGTTTCTTGGCAATGATAGATACAATCTGTCTTGGAAGCTTCGAATGGAATTGTTGATAATTTCTGAAGAAATTCCTTGCATTTCAAGACGTATGCGAGCTTTCAAATCGTTTATATTTGTTGGTCTGTACACGCGGTCCTTCACGTATCCCCATAAGAAAAAATCAAGTGGACTCAAGTCGGGAGATCTTGCTGGCCATTCAATTACACCTCTTCGACCAATGCATCTCTGAGGGAAAGTTATATCCAAACATTGCCTAACGTTTTTATGAAAGTGCGCTGGTGCACCATCCTGTTGGAAACATACGTTCATATTTAGAAATAGATCAGTAATTTCAGGTATAATTTGATTCAGTAGAAGATCAACATATTTTTCACCAGTAAGAGCGCCGTCGATAAAAAATTGACCAATGATATGGTTTTTCACCAAACCAGCCCATACATTAACTTTTTGTGGGTATTGTGTTTGGGCCTCATCCATCCATTGGGGAGTAGAATCTGACCAGTACCGGCAATTATGTCGATTAATAAGTAGTCGATTTTAGACAAAACGTAGCTTCATTACTGAATACAAGTGAATCCAAGAAATTATTTTGATCACAAATTTTCTCTAGAACCGTTTCACAAAACTCTGATCTTCGATCAAAATCATCCTCAGCTAAATCTTGGTGGTTTTTAATTTTATATGGATGAAACTTATTTTGATGCAAAATTGTTTGTACCGACTTCCTGCTAATATCATGATTTCTTGCCAATTCATATGTAGATGTTTGATGATTTTGTTGAACATCTACTAGGACGTCTAAAGTCTTATCTTCGATAGTTGCAGTTTTTGGTCTGCTAGACATTGGGCGATCCTGTACGAATTCATTTAATATTCTGGAAACTGTTGATTTACTTATAGGGGCATGTTGAGGATTTAAATCATTGAACAAATGACTTACTTCTTCATATGTGCGTTTTTTATCGCCATATCCAATGAACATTAGTATCTGGATCCTTTCTTTTTCCGATAAGTACACCATTCTTAATTTACTTTTCACAAATACAACTCAAACACTGCATGTATCAATTACCAAGATTAAATCAATTTACTATTCAAAAATATGATTTAAACACTGCTGTTATTAAATAGAAAGACAAAATGAACTCTGACATTTGACAGGTGATTTTTGACATATTTTTTCATTGCTTACTACTGTTTTTTTATTAACCGTACACCAGTGACGAACCAGCAGTCTTCCAAAATATAGAGAAATTAACACACATATCTGCAATGTTATAGGATACTTTCTCAGTAATGTGGTACTTGTTCTATATTTTTGGAAAGAGGAAAAAATAAGCTTTTCTAAAAAATAAAATGGTGGCGGTACACTGGACGGTGACGTCACCTGACTTTGACAGGTCCTCTAAAAAACGCAGAATATAATCCCGTTAATATACCTAAAATTTGATAATTATAACTCTAATCTTTTCAAAGAAAATCGCTTGTTGCCGGACTTTCTCGCTACCCTGTATATATATATATATATATATATATATATATATATATATATATATATGTCTGAAATTCAATTTATGAATGATTCAATCAACTCTATTTTTATTGTATCACTTAGTTCGATTTCTGTTGAAATTTGTTTGACATGTTGGGTATACGCTATTTTTTATTTATTCAATGACACTTTGATTTTCAACAATTTGATGATGGTCAAAGAAATAAACAAAATATAAATGAAAATTGATTTTAACTCACAAAGATCAATGACTGTGGTGATCATATATAAAAAAAACATTAGATAACTAAGTATATATCAAGGTGAATAAAAAATATTTGGATAATCTACAATTACTTTTAAACTCGACACTCGATACAACTTTTTGGTTAATTTGTGTATTTAATATATATTTCTCGTCTTGATCGTTTATTTTATTTCAATGTCTCAAGTACGAAGATATCTCATTTTACGTACTTGGTTCAACTTACAAGTGACAACATGGTGACATACAGTACATACAGCGAATCCTTAGGTACTATACCGAGTAACGAGTTTTTTTGTTTGTAAAAAACACTGAAGGCCAAGAATGTAAACCAACATCTTACACGTTCCACAGCTAAAAC
>JARQZK010003861.1:0-7500 GCA_030704885.1 Cynegetis impunctata
TTAACTCCGGCATTTTCTGCTTCTCAAATATTGTAGACCATGTTCTCTTGTAAAATTTAGGTAACGTAAGATTCTTTTTTCAACTTCCAATACACTCTTTATTGGTTTATCCAAAAATCTACTCAAGTAAGCAACACTGTAAGAAATTTCTGGTCTGCTTAGCAGATAAAGATACATAAAACTACATACAAATGTTCTGTGTGGAACGTTATTAATAATAGGTAAGTACTTCTTCATTTACTTGAAAGTCAACTTCTATAGGTGTTGCTACCTTTTTAGTTTCTGTCATTGAAAAGTAGTCTTGTTATCATTCTAGTTTCTGTGATTATAAGATTTTTCCTTTCTTACTGATCTCTATAGCAAGAACGGTTTGACTTCTGTCATCTCTTTGATGTTAGATTCGTTCTGCAACTATTTAAGAAACTTTTGACTTGGTCTTCAGGCCTCGTTATTAAGCCATCATTCACAAATAAAACCAAATAAACATCGTTCTTTGTGTACAAACAATAGTCATAATCAAAACATTTAAAGTTTTCTTGTTTTATAACTTAGTTGAATTTAATGTTCCAACATTTTGGAGCATTTATCAATCAATATAGTGCACGATTAAGTTTCAGATATTTTGATTGTTTTCAAACCTTCTGGGGTCTTTATGAAAACTTAGGCATCCATAACTCCATCTATTAGACCGTGAGCTGGTGCCCATGAATTTGGTGTCATCGATTAATGTCTGGCATTTAGAGATATTAAAAGTGTAGTTCAGTTAATGAAAATAAGGCTGGTTTTCAGGACCGACCCGTGTTCGAAAATTTGGAAAATTAATCTCCTTTGGCATAAATAAGTATATTATCTCACTCATCTCAAAGTGTCTGGCATTTGATACAAAAAAGACATCAATGAGTACCTCCCAATTTTCAAATGCCAGACGGTTTCAAATAGTCGAAAGGGTGATTTTTTTTTCTCTTTGTCTGGCAATCGGAACAATGAAAAATATTGTCATGAAAATGACGAAAAAAATTGCGTTGTTTCCAATGTTCGGAGTCGAGTTTCTCTGTGGAAAATTATGTGAAAATTTTTAACATTTTTCAATGATCTTAATGTATAAGAGGGCCATTGTGTTTAAGCATCGTTAAATGTTATTCATTTTTCAACGCCAGACAAATTGGCCGGTTAGAAAATTCACAAATCTATTAAAAAGTTTTTATTTTTGTCTGGAATTCTGTATTTGAATTAGAAATAAGCCTAAAAATACAATTCATAAATGCCAGACAAGTTGAGCTTTTCGAAAATGTATGAATGACTAATTAAATAATTAATAATGAAAATTAATGAAAACTTTTTTTTTTTTGTAATTTAAACGATTTAGTTTCGTCTGGCATTTTGCATGCCAAAATAATTAGGTTGTTCGAATATTCAAAAAAAATTTAATTGAATAGTGGTAAAACATTAATGAAAAATTTCAGTGCTTTTTTTTGTTCAATCTAATTTCTCTTTTCTCTTCGAGGTTTAACTTATATTATGAGCTATTTCTACTCGAGATACTATTTTTGTCCTAAAGTTTCCCGAATGTGATGAATGTGATGATGAATGCTATCAACGGAAGTAATTTGCCAATGGAATCTGAAAAAAAAGAAAAATCATATTCGAGCAAAGAAATATAATGGCATGAAAATGTTATTCGAAACAGGAATTTTGAATAACTGAAAAGTGCTTTTTAAAATTAACAAATAATTGAAAATTCAATTACAAACTGAAATTGAAATTGTCATTTCTCAATTATCTTCAACAAAAAGAACTGTAGTGAATAAATATTTTTCTAAATGAATTCGTTTTTACTCTCTTCTTCTTCGTTATTGGCAATGTCTGAGTCGTCGACAACATCTACTTCTTCTGCATCATCCAGGCAGTTCTCCTCCTCAGAAAAATCTCTGGGGCAATCCTCATCATCATAAACATCACTGTCAGTGTCATTGTCACTGTCAATGTCTGAGTCACCTACATCGTCATGTATGGCAACTTCTTCGCTTTCATCTTCTTCAATCTCTTCGCTTGCTTCTGAGCATAAAAATGTAGTAGAATAACATAAAAATAAGAAATATTAAACAGTTTATTCAATCATACAAACTACATATATAGTATTACCTTCATTTGGCAGCAAGAATTCGATCACGCTTTCTGGCATTTCGGGTCCCTGAAACCACAAAAATTCATCTCCATGCGACCAAAAATATTCGCATGAGTCCAAAGTACTTGGTGTACTTCGAAATGCTCGACTCCACATGTGACCATTATATGCACATCTTAGAATTTGTTGCAGGACTCTTACAAGGTGGTAACGTGCATGCATCGAATTCTAGTAATTTTTTTTTCACACTTTCTGATGTACTTATCATGCTATAGCAACTAGTGAAGAGGTGCATTCTGGCTTCATCAATATGTATATATATTGGATATTCTCATCCGAAACGTATACAGACCACGGTTTTCTTTCAGCGATTCTATAAAATGAAGGGTTATAGTCGCATCCGGTAAAATTGAAAATTGGAAATTTTCTGTTATTATATCAAAAAACGCGCTCTAGCGGTATCACCAAAAACTTGACATATCACGGATATGATAAGTTTGAGGAAACAATAAATGCTTATCCCGACGAGACCAACTTTGTTAAAATCCGTTCAGTCGTTCAGAAGTTACAGCTGTTTATTTAAAAAATCATGGATTCATTCCCCACCACTTCATTTTAATTATACATTAAATCAATGAAATTTCAATTTTTTTTAAGGATTTTCTTTCGTCTGGCACAATTTTTCCGTTTGCGAATTTGTCTGGCAATTTTTTTGTGACAGAAAATCTATGTATCAATTTTAAGTATTCAAAATACCAGAATAGAATAGTGATCACTGAAAAATGTAAAAAATTTTCACATAATTTTCCACATAGAAACTCGACTCCGAACATTGGAGTCTGGCAATTTTTTTTCATCATTTTTATGACAATAATTTTCATTGTTTCGATTGCCAGACAAAAAGAAAACGATGAAATTTTTTTTTTCGTTCTGCAACTTCACCCCCATTAATCAACTTTTCGACTATTCAAAACTGTCTGGCATTTGAAAATTGTGTAATATCTTTCTATGTATCAATTGCCAGGCAATTCAAGATGAGTGAAAAATTAATATATTTATGCAAAGAAAAATTTATTTTCCAAATTTTCGAACACGGGTCGGCCCTTGAAACTAGCCCTATTTTCATTAACTTTTATTTTTCACTTGTATATTATTTGTTGATTATGCCCTAGGGCGTTATGAGCGGGCATTATGGATCATAACGCCCCAGGGCCGTAACCAGCACTGCTTTCTAGAGGGGGCTGAACAAATTCTTGAGGGGGCTTGTTTTTTACATAGTACTAAAATAAATAAACGTGAAAAAATATAGGAATATACAACTTTTTCTGTCTTTTCACCTGGAAGTGTATACTGGAAAACGAATATTATGAAAAACATTTTCATCATTAAAAATTAACGTCATCCAATTCATTTGTGGAGAGGATATTTTCATTGATTAATATTGTTGAATGTAAAATTCGAAATAAAATTATACTAAAAATGTTAAATTCAGTTGTGTCTATTAGATCTCACTTGGAAATAAATGAGATTTGCTGTAAATAATTTGAGCCTAGCAAAGCAATGTATGCAAAATTTAATTCTGATATATATCAGTAGTAACCAATCCACAACTTCAAGCACAGACAAAGATGATGATGATGTTATGATGTCTTGTGAACAGTTTATATGAAAATAAAGATATTTGTGACAGAATCGTGGTTTTGATTGTTATAGTAATTCAAGTAAACAGTCCCGAAAGTACCTATTATTGTTTTTCGGACGAATAGGCAACATGTTGGGTGCACTATTTTTTCGTGCAACACGTATGGAATAACTCTTAGAATAAGCGAATTTATATGAAAAATACTTGTTACCAATATTTCCCCGTTAACATGTTGCAACCACGGTTGCGCTATTGGGCGACAAATTAGCGTCTAAAGTGCAACACGGCTCTGAAAAATCTGGCAACCCTGATGGTAGCCGCTCGTTTGTCGCTATTTCATTTAAGGATAAAAAACGTCAACATGTTTTGCATGTTAAAAGATGCCACGAATGAATAATTTCAAGTCAGTTTTACAATTAGGTAGATTTGTTTATAACTAGGGTAGTTTTATGTTTCAACGCAAGATATAAACATTTTTGGTTTGTAATAATTCTGGTATCTTTTCTAGAGGGGGCTGAGATAGTTCCAGAGGGGGCTCAGCCGCCTCTGGCGCCCCCCTGGATACGGCCCTGTAATGCCCGCTCATTGTACGAGGAGAAATGAAGCAATTTCCATTGATTGAATACTTCATAATCCTTGTCGTATACGACTCAGGATTTCTCCGGCAATGAATTATTCGCAGCTTTAGCTGCATTTTTTATGATATTCTTGGGTAAATTCATTTTCATTTCCATTATTTCTATAGGACTACACAAAGACAGCAGCAATGACATTCACTAAATATGATGACAAAAATATTCACAAACGTCAAAAAATCATCAAATGACATGCCTACTATGAGAAGAAAATTGGAAAGTATAGGAGCAATGAACCGATTCTAAAATCGATTTTTCATTAGGTATAATAAAATAATTTTTTCGTGGAAAATAAATTCTTGTATGCACCACGTGCGTTACTAGATCCTAACGCCCATCGGGCGTTAGGATCTATATAACGCATTTGGTACATAAATAATTATTCATTCCTCTGAATGCAAGACATTAATCGATGACTCCAAATTCATGTGCGCTAGCTCACGGTCTATATAAATGCAGTCATCTACTCTTACATCTCTATATCTTATCTCTATTTGATTTTCTGGAAGCCTTAATGGTTAACCTCCACCACAATAACCAACTAGTACTCCTTTTTCTGCTCTCTTCTCTAATCCATTGGCAATAATATATACTGTGCATGACTTCCAAATATTTTCATTTTGCTCAAGTTACTTCTTCCATGAAATATATTTGCTGGTTTTTGACATTTGGAAAGTCTTTTGTTGGTTATGCAATTCAGTTCATACACAGAGCACTTCAGTGCTTCACACCACAATTCTTCTGGAACCCCTGAGTCTATGAGTTTTGTTCTTACTTTATTTAGTAGTGTTCTATTCATTCTTTCAGCTGTGCCATTTTCTTGTGGAGTGTAAGGAATTGTGTATCCGAAAATGATGACAATTTTTTTGACAATATAACTTTAAACGGTTCGAAATATATTCTTCACCATTGTCAAGTCTCGTTGCTTTCATCTTTCTATTTTTTGTACATAATTTATCATATAAGTTCTGACTGGCCTCAACCTTTGTTGTCAAGATTTTCACAACAACAAAATGTGAGTAATCGTCAATTACTGTTTGGAAATATCTTGACCCGTCAAAAGCGAAAGAATTGAATGGTCCACAAATGTCACTGTGTATTAATTAACCAATATTTTGGGATCTCCTCTCAGACTCTTCGAATGGTAATCTTGTACCCTGGCCTTCAACACATGTTGAGCATATTTTATCCATATTTGGTAAGCCAAGCTCTGTTAATACTTCTTAGCTGATATGTCCTAGTCTTCTGTGCCATATATCACTTGCTATGTTTCCATATCCATCCTTAGTTCCAGGTTTTTTCCACTTAGCACCAGATCCGCTGTCAAGATATAAAATCGTTTGGAATATTCACAATTCAGAAGAAAATCTCAGAGTTCCAATCTCAGAGTTCCTTTCTTATTAGTTTTCAAATTCTCATCAGTTGCTATCTGAATTGTTACATCCCTGGGTAGAAATTTTATTTCGATCATGTGTTCTTCTAAATCTTCCTCTACAAAATGTTTACTTGCTCCTGAATCGAGAACAAAGTAAAGCTTATCTGTGGCATTACATGAATTTGCTACATACAGCTGTATTTCAGGTTCTTCTTTTTCCTCATTAGCGTTTTTTGCTTGCGGCTGATTATGCTGCCTGTAACCTCTACTTCTTCCACCTCGATATCCTAATCTTCCTCTACTTTGACCTCTACTATTTTTAGGACATTTCCTAATATAATAATCCATACTTCTACATGTATAGCATCCTTTATTCTAATTTCCTTAAAACTAGTCTCATTATCATACTTTTGTGACTGTACCTTTTTTTTTCATCTAGTAATCTAGCTTTAGCAATATCTATGGTTAACTTGTCGACTGTTCGACTATATTTTGGAGGTATGTCAAAAAGAGATGGCATACTCTATCACTTTCATCTGAAACGGTTCCATGTTCTTTCAACTCTCGGATGACTGTGTCAAAATTGACGAAATGATCTTCAAATTTTTTCCCCAGATTTCTGACTTTAGATTTATCAACCTTCTCCATGTTGATAATTTGGTAAATGAACTCGACCTAGCAAATAAAGGTTTTAGAGCTTCTTGTTGTTTTGCAGTCTTACAATCTTTGACAATGTCTGAATATTTATCAGACAGTTCTTGACCAATGATTGACTGTGCTTTTGTGTCTTCCTTTGCCAATCCTTCTTTTCTGATTGTATTACCATTTGAATCGGTTTTGTTTCCAAAATATCCACACATTGCTCTCGTCTAAAAATTTTTTGAATTCTGAAGCACCAATTATTAAAATTGTTTGTCTCCAGAAATAGAACAGGGAAGTAGGACATATCCGACAGTTTTCTTACAAGCAATAAAATAATACGAAATTTATTTTTGAGTGAATATCTCTTGAGCCAACACGCCACTGGACCCATAACCTTTCAGGTGATAGAAAGGCTCTCGTATTAAAGTACTTTATATATTTGATATAATTATCAGAAATACACAGTGAAACACTAGGAACTGAGGAAGTCTGAATACAATAACATTGTACTACTTTATGCCAAGACGCTTAACTATTCAACCTAAGATAACATATCTAGGAACCTACTAACTAGTTACAACCATAACAATAGAAAGGGCGCTGATGGTTTAGATACAGAGTTGTATCGATATAAAGATATATAATTATACAAATATATATATATATATATATATATATATATAATATAATATATATATATATATATATATATATATATATATATATATATATATATATATATATATATATATATATATACAGGGTGTCCCACCGGGAAAGAACGCGATCTGTATATGGAAAACTACACATAAGAAACTTTTGAAAATTTGATAATATACTTATGTTGATAGGGGCAACTAGACCAAAATATTTTCAAGATGGCACTTCCGGTTATACCGGAAGTAGATACCAACTTGCTTATTTTAAATTGGATACCCTATATATTAATACATTTTTAGATTCTACGTAAGATTCTAGGCAGATTTGGTGTATTATGTCCTATACCTAAGTCTAAGCGTTTTTGACATATTTAGGTTTTTATGTCAAAAATGACGATTGCAAGCCCTAATATAATTACCAA
>JARQZK010003861.1:12500-50670 GCA_030704885.1 Cynegetis impunctata
GATAGGGACCTAGCAAGACTACATTTTAAAAATATTTTCATGTTATACAGGGTGTGTCAAAAACAGTATCAAAGTTGTTATTCTTCAATTGGAATTCCATGTATATTATTTCATTTTTGGATTTTACGATGAAAACAAATGCCAGTTTCATAGAGGTTTAATTCGCCTAAACCTTATGGATTTTGAAATATCTCGTATTTTGTGAAAATATAGTATCAGTTTTAACGCCTAAGCCGCGATTTCCTCCACTGTCGCTGGTCGTCGGCGACTATGACTCAGTAGCGGCGACCAATTCGCCAAACATCATCATATCCTTTTAAATGTTATTGTTTTCCTATAATTTTATTGTCGCTGCTACTGAACTGCATTCGCCGTTCGCCAACGACTGGATCACCTGCCTGCTCTGGAAGCAGACAGACGACGAAATTTAACAGTTTTTTTGATGAATGAGAAAATAGATAATTTTTCAAATGCTGAAGATGAACAACTTGTTTATTCAATATCAAGTTATCCACAAATTTACGATCGTAAAGATTAAGCCTATAAATTACAGAATATGAAAGAATCTGTTTGGATGGAGATTGCGGAAAAAGTGAATAAAAATGGTAAGTGTTTACAAATAACTTAATTTTTCCATTATTCTAAATCATCTAAAATCAGATTACTTTATGCAAACCCAATGATGAAGTTATCAAATTCTTGCATTTTGCCAGGGTACAGCTCTTTCTTTGGAAAAATAATCAGTAAATCTACTACGAACTTGAAATCCCTCTGCACATGCAAACCCGCCTGTTCCTCTTAAAGGAATCATGTTTTCAGTAGGAAGTAAATAATTTTGGTCTTCTACAATTGTTCTATTTGGATTTTCAGCTATATATTCGTTACGTAACATATTATGTAAACTCAACAAGCCAAAATTATTGAGTCAACTGTAGAAGGTTCAATATTCATAGGAATAAAAAATTCTGAACAAGTTACAAATTAAACCAAATGCGTTTTCTGTCACTCTTCTGGATCGAGAAAACCTGTAGTTAAAAATTGCTCTCTAAAGCTTGCTTTTTTGAATAAGGTTTCATAACATGTTTATCAATTTTAAAGGCGTCGTCTCCAATAATAACATAGGGTAAAATAGTATTTTTTGAGTGTGGAAGTAACATTGACAGAGGAAAATTGCCAGCGTGATTTTTTTTCCCCCAGTTCTGATCTTGAAAAAATTCCGGCATCGCCCTCTTTCCCATAGGATCCAATATCCACAGTAAGAAATTTATAATAAGCATCAACTAAGGCCAGAAGCACTATTGAAAAATAAATTTTGTAGTTAATAAAAAAGGACCCGCTATTATTCGGACACGTTATTCGCACATGTTTTCCATCGACTGCAGCTATGACATTGGAAAAATTCCAGCATTTCCAAAACTCTTCTGCTTTTTGTTTGAAATCAATTTCTGAAGGTTGAGGAAGTTCTAGCGGCAAAAGTGTTTGGCAAATACTCTTGAGTACTTCAGGTACACTTATGCTTATTTAGCTATGAGATATCTGAAATGCGAATAATAGTGACCGAGAAGATTCTCCCGTTGCAAAATACCTGAAAAAAAATAAAAAATCCTCATACTCCAAATATATTTATTTTAAATAAGTTTGTGTATTTTAGTTGTAGCTTGCAAAAAAAACAGTTAACATCCAACAGGAAGCGCTGCCGTTGAAAATCGCAAACGAAATCCAATTTCGGACCAGTTGGGATTTTTGGATACGGTTGAACATGAAAGAAGGTAGGCAGAAAAGTTTCAAAATGAAGATATTTATTGAAAAGTGCGTGAAACAATATTTATTCATTTTGTAGGGTCTTGACAAATACTGATACGCAAACTATTACTGATTCCCAAAATGTTGATACTGAAACAACATTTGATGATTTGGCAAATAGCATCGCAGAAGATAATATGCAAGAATCCTCAAATGAAAAAACTTTATGTGAAATGTCATTTCAACAGCCAAAAGCCCCAATTATTCAAAAACCTGAAAAAAAAACTACAGGTAACAAGAGAAAGGATAGTGTTAACAATGCAGTGCTATCCGTTTTAAACAGAAACATGGCGGAAAGAGAAGCGTTAATGAATCAACTCACAGTATCATCTCAACCCCCTGAAGATGACATTGATACGTTGTTTGAGAGCCTTGCGATTACAGTTAAAAAATTCCATCCTTCATTAATAGCTCAGCCAAAGAATAAGCTATTTCAAATATTCTCAGAGGCAGAATAGAAGTTATTAAAACAAGCAGAAAAACCACCATCTCAGCTGTCGTATTCTTTGTATGATACGAGTACTACAAATTCACCCTTCTGATCACCTACAGATCTGGAGCCACCAATATTATCACCAACAAACTGGGTACAGCAAGAACACAGAATAGACAGTTTTCATCAACAAGGTTCTACCCTAACAAATTATTTCACTAACTGTAGAACAGATCAGTGGTAAAATGAAGATATGAAAAAATAAAGTTTATTAACCTTATAGGGATTAATCTTGAGATCAGTTTGTATGATTTCTAGTATGTAATTAAACTGTCAAACGTGAAATTCTAAAAAATTGTTTAAACTTTGTTTCGTTGTCTCTTAAATGATTTCTTATTAAAATTGACTGAAATTTTTCCATTTTAAACATGGGTAAAATGTCTTTCCTCTTTTCGCGTTCTTGAAGCAATCTGAAATGTATAATATCCTCATCTTGATAGTTTAGCTACAACAGAATTAAACATTTTCTTCCAGCGACGTCCATTTTTTCAAGCTAAATTCGCTATGTCACCAACTGGAGCAAAACAGAAAATTCATGGCGAATCAGTCGCTGCGACTGGGTCATAGTCACCGACGACCAGCGACCGTGGAGAAAAACGCGGCTTTTATACTCTCAACTGGTATTTTCTTGTTTTCAGAAAATTAATGATAAGGCCTACTAACTGGAACAAATTTCATGTCGCACTTGAGAAATATTGACTAACTTACACTTCTTCAAAAGGCAATAACTTGTTTAACTTAAATGGGACACCCCGTATTTTATGTCCCCAACATGTTAAATTTAATTGTCTTTCGATTACCTGAATACATTTCAATCCATATATTTTCACGTTTTCAAATAAAATGCGCATTTTCATCTTGCAAACTGCTTTTAAGGAGTTTATCATTTATCAAGTCGCCTTTGGCGACAAACATCAAGATCATAATATATGCATTTATTTTTCACTATCTTAAATTTTATGTGTTAGTTCAAATTATGAAGGAAAAAAATTATGGATATGAAAGAAGCAATTTTTATATTAAGTGTTCAAAATGGCGACCATCAGACTATTATTATTATTTATCATATGGCGAACTACAAATTCTCTCTTGAATACAGAATAAAAAACAACAGTATTCCACTTATAAAACCTTTAGTAACATTTGAGAACATTCGCGGGCTTACATTTTGAAAAGCTTCTCTGATACGCTGTGTCATATTGTCTGGTGTTGTTGGAGATGGGTATTTTAACGCACTTGTGAAATATTAACTTACTTATAGTTGGTGTGTAAAAATAAAGGTAGAATTATTGCAATCTTTAAACAGCACTTACTTTTTCAACTTAAATGGAACGCCCCGTATTTAATGTCACCAACAGATGTAAAATTTAATTGACTATTGAATACCTGAATACATTTCTATCGATAACTCTCACATGGAATGAGCATTTTCATTTTGCAAACTGATTTTAAGAAATTTTTTATTCACCAAGTCGCCTATGGAAACAGCGTATTCGAGAAGCTTTTCTAAATGTTACCCCGCGTATGTTATTAGATTTTGCTAATAGTAGGGGAGCCCGAGATGCTGAATGGGGATTTACTCGAGCGTCGTGGGGACCTTTCGTATTGTGAAGATTAGATGCTAAAACGAAAAAAAGGTTACAATGATGTATGCCATTTCACTGGGGAGGAAAACGTGTGCAGATCTTCAAAAATGTAAAAAAAAATCGTTATATAGATTTACTCGAGCGCGTCAGATATTAATAGTTTATTCACCCCACATCGTCTCTGATAACGAAGGTAAGTTAATCTGCCGGTTTGCATGGTGGGGGTGACCGTACGAGACCAAAACTCATCGCCGATATTCAAAAATAAAAAAAAACAATCGTGACATTTCCTTCAAAATAAAAATAAAAATTTAACCGTGCTCGAGAATGTCAAGGTGACGTTTTATTTTTTCAACCTTTTTAGTCTCTTATTTCCTTATGCCTCGTGCAAATCGTCAGATTAGTGAAATGCATACTCTTCTGCATGTAATTAACTCACCTTGCCTTAATCTGACGCGCTCGAGCATACTCAACAGGGTGCAAGGTTTCCCCAATATATTATTCTGCCGCGCTCGAGTAAATCCCAAAATCCCTGCTTGGATAGTAGGGGAGCTATAAAGGTTTTATAAAAAAACGTACGTATATGTTAAGAGTCTGATGGCCGCCATTTTCAACGCTCAATATAAAATATTGCTGGTCTCATATTCATAATTTTCTTTCCTTCATAATTTGAACTAATACATAACATTTAAGATAGTGAAAGATAAACGCATATATTATGATCTTGATGTTCATTTCAATCAATTCTGATTTCTCAAAACGCCATTAGCGACTTGATGAATGATAAATTTCTTAAAATTAGTTTGCAAGAGATTATTTGAAAACGTAAAGAGATATCGACTGACATGTAGTCAGATATTTGATAGAAAATTAAATTTTACATCTGTTGGTGACATGAAATACGGAGTGTCCCATTCAACTTAAACAAGTAGTGCCGTTTAAAGAATGCAATTATTTTACCTTCATTTTTACACACCAAGTGTAAGTTAGTCAATATTTGACAAGTGCGACATGAAGTTTGTTCCAGTTAGTAGGCTTTATCATTAATTTGGTTAAAAACAAGAAGACACCAGTTGAGGGTCTAAGCGTCAAAACTGATATTAAATTTTCACAAAATACGAGATATCAGAAACCATAAGGTTTAGGTGAATTAAATCTCGATGAAACTGGCATTTTTTTTTCATCGTAAAATTCAAAAATGAAATAATATACAGGGTATTTCATTCAAAAAATAACAACTTTCATACTTGTTATTTGATTTCCTTTGAAACGATTGAACGTTTAATTATCAAATTTAAGGGTTATGCACAGGATTGTATTTTTCGTTTTTCAGAGGTCCTGTCAAACCTGAGTGACGTCAGCATCAGTGTACCGCCGCCATCTTGAATTTTTTTGAATAGCACCGTAGGTCGAGTAATATATCGTAGAAAAGAGGATTTTGTCCTCTTTTCAAAAATACGGAATACGTACCACAATACTGAAAAGATAAGAGAAGTTATTTTCAAAGACATACAATATGTAATTTTTTAAATTGTACTACTATTAACTCACAGAAATATCAATAGTTTCCTTATAACAGGAGCTCAAAGTTTTAGCCAACTGTGTCTGAGCAACAATACAATCTGTATTTGAAGCTTCGAATAGAATTGTTCATCATTTATAGAAAAATTGTTTGTATCTCAAGACATTTGAGAGTCTGTTATAAAGTAGAGTCAATGCCGGCCTTAATTACACTTGTTCAAACAATCGACCTCTGAGGGAGATTCGATGATTATCCGTTTAATCGTCTTAAAAAAAACCTTTTTGCCAGATTTTCTCGCTACCCTGTATATATATATATATATATATATATATATATATATATATATATATATATATATATATATATATATATATATATAAAGATGATGACCCGGCAAACGTTGATCTGCCATATAAATTATTTTTATCTATTCATCTGTCTGCCGATGTATATCTACCTATCTAAATATATATCTATCTATTTAGATAGTTATCTATCTTTCTATTTATCTAACTATCTATCTATCTATATCCTATACTATATATATATATATATATATATATATATATATATATATATATATATATATATATATATATATATATATATATATATATATATATATATATATATATATATATATATATATTAATATATATATATATATATATATATATATATATATATATATATATATATATATATATATATATATATATATATATATATATATATATATATATATATATATCTATATTCTATACTATATCCCAAAGTAAGTAATAACGGCTTCCTTATAGGAACAACTGATAATTATATTGGGGTTTGCAATCGTCGTTTTTGACATAAAAACCTGTATATGTCAAAAACGCTTAGACTTAGGAATAGGATATGATGCATAAAATCTGCCTAGAATCTTAAGTAGAATCCAAATATGTAATGATATATAGAGTATCCAATTTAAAATAAGCGACATAGGGTCTATTTCCGGTACAACCGGAAGTATATTGTCAAGAAAAAATCATACATCAGATGCATCTCGCGCCATTGGACTTACCTGCAAATTTTCATAAATATTCTCCTTTTCGTTCAAAAGATATCATCTGGTTTTCGAAAATGAACGCATAAATATAAACCAAATATATAACCACATATACACATACCTATATATATATATATATATATATATATATATATATATATATATATATATATATATATATATATATATATATTTATATATATATATATATATATATATATATATATATATATATATAATATATATATATATATTATATAATATATATATATATATATATATATATATATATATATATATATATATATATATATTATAATTTTATATATAATTATATATATATATATATAATATATATTATATATATAATATATATATATATATATATATATATATATATATTATATATTATATATATATATATATATATATATTGTTGAATATATGCATATCTTTCAGGCACACTCACGACCTTAGATACGTGGAAAACTTATAGTGTGAGTGGTTGGCCTTGTAAGAGAGGGCATTTGTGCCAACAAAATTTGGAAGCAGGGTTTTGGTTCTGTGAACTAGAGGGTGGCGATGTTGATGCGTGGGATTATTGCTGCAGGCCAGATCACCAATGTGGTTACTCATACGGAATCTCATATCCATGGTAAGTGCAATTATATATTAAAAAGTTATCATCTGAAACTAACACTCCTATCTGTTATTGTTTTGATTTATATAGGTACTATAATTTATATTCGTGTTCATCAATAGGTGGATTGATAATATATATATACCTATATATATATATATATATATATATATATATATATATATATATATATATATATATATATATATATATATATATATATAATTAGGTAACTTACCTGACCCATAGCCAGCTATGGGTTCCCCCTTAAGTCCGCTTATTGCAGTCATTTTCATGTCACATATAGAGAACATAATATTCAATTCTACAAAAGCATCGCATATAAGTTTTTGGCATAGATACGTTGATGATGTAATTGCTTGTTTTAAGGGCACCGCGAGACAATTAGATCAGTTTTTGAATTATATTAATAGCATTCACCCAAATATAAAGTTCAAAATTGAAAAAGAATTGGATCGACAAATAAACTTTATGGATTTAACTATCTTTCATAATAATAATACTTTGAGTTTCGATATATATAGAAAACCAACTTTCACGGATATATGTATTCCGTCGGATTCAAATTATCCTCTTTCCCATAAACATTCAGCTTTTAATTCAATGATCCACACAGCGTTTTCAATTTCATTATCCGTAACAAATTTAGCGAAAGAAATTTCGACTATAAAACTAATTGCGTCAAATAATAGTTTTCATACAAGTTTGATAGATAAAATGATAAACAAGAAACGTAATCAACTAGCGTACAACAGCATATATCCCCAATTAAAAGTAGAAAAATCCGAAAAATTCACATCTTTAACATATTTTGGTCCTCTAACAGAAAAAGTTGCTAATGTCATACCTAAATGTAATATTAAAATTGCTTTCAATCCTAAGACAAAACTCTCAGGATTTTTATTCAATGCCAAAGATATCACTTCAAAATTTGAAAGTTCAGGAGTTTATAAGTTGATTTGTCCTGTATGTAAAGGAGTATATATAGGTCAGACTGGTCGATCGTTCTAGACAAGATTCAAAGAACACCAACAATCTTTTTTGAAAAATAAAACGGATTCAACGTTTTCAAATCATTGCCGTGAAAACCACCACCCATTTCCACAAATAGATAATTTTCAAATCATGCACAAATTACCGAAAGGAACCAAACTTACTTACTTAGAATCATTAAAAATTTTTAAACTCAATGATAATGCAAAAGATATCTTGCTGGACGACCAGATTGACTTGATATATTCTCCTATATTTAGTGTATTTAAACAATAATGACTTTTCTAAGAACATTGTATTGTACCAATTTGTGAAATTCACTCGATTAGCCCTTCTTGAAATATGTTCCTCTTGTCTATTTAGGTACCTGCAATAATCCTTTTCCACCCGTAAGCGCAAATCTATAATTATTCTGTACTCAGTTCTTAACTCAATCTGCCCGATGATGGTCTAGTGACCGAAATTGCAATCGCAGTGTTATATTTTTCAAAATATTTTGTGATAATAAACGTAGTAAATTCAAATTTAGTTTTGTTAATCATGTTAATTTATCACGTAGTAACGACGCATTCCATCAACTATTTATTCTGAAAATCTCAAGTTACTGAATATAAGAAACGTTACTATAGATTATAAATATATATAGACACACAATACACAGTATAGAAATCTTTGTATTCGAGAATCATAAAGAAGAGAGGTCATTGTCAAGTTGAACCTATGCTTTCTCCCATCATAAATATACTTCTATGCTTTGAGAAGAATGATCAGTTATAATATCACAAGAGCATCGTAAATAATCGATTATACGTCCGAGTCACGAGGCGTATTTTGCGAAACATCAACGAGAGCGCAGCTCCAGTGATGTTTCAAGAATATACGTCGGGTGACGAGGTCAGTATAATCGATTATTTTCGATTGCTCGGGTGGTATTCTTTACGATTATATAACGAATAAAAAATATTAATTTTTTTTGACAAACGTCAAAACATCGTCAATATCACGTTCACGAGGCGGAACACCAAAACAATTATATCACGCGATATATTCACTCATCAATACGCAGTAGTTATGCAAAATTCACAGATTTTATTGACTTATTTATACATGAGTTATATAATCAGTAAGTAGCAATACTATAAGTACTTCAAAATAATCAGGTTATACATCGATAACTTGTTGCATAATTACAAAGAGTGTCAGTTTGACAGTCTGAATAATGCAACCGCAAAGAGAGAGGATTATTCTGTCAAACTGACACGATTTGTAATCATGCAGAAAGTTTGAGATGTATAACCGTATTTATTTTGAAGTACGTATTGTATTTGATACGATTATTTATTGAGTTAATTAAGTAAAAATCTGCGAATCGACTTTTTTGAACAGTTATTGATAAACGTCAAAATTTGACGGTTCTGTTAGTTTTAGATTGGTAGAGCTACTCAGGTATTATATAAATTATACAAGGTAACTTAACTAAATTGATCGTTCTGATCGGTTGAAAACTTTAGGAAAAAAATAATCATAAATATACAATATGACATTCGATTTAGTAAAATGATGCTACATCACAGGAGGAGCCTATCTGAATACCTACACTATGAAATAAATTCTCCATTTTGGGCTTCCACTAAAAACATGAAATGTGAAAATCATCAAATACTAGTGAAACTAAACTTCTAATGTGGATTTTTTGAGTATGTTCCGCCAAATGTTGAGAAACAGCTCTCATCAATTATACGATACATACTCACTATTTGCAATATGATGGATTTTAAATCCACTAAAATAGATTTTCAGTAAACCTTCAACAAGCTTTGGATATCTCTTGATACAAAAGATAGAGCAACAATATTCAATTATATTGTACTTTTTTTTCAGGTGCTATGTTGGCCCAGAAAAAACACAATGGCGAGAATGTAGTGACCGCTATTATCCTTATATTCACAACCTTATTGACAGATTTTATGATGACAAAAAGTATCAGTTGACACGACCATCCCTACTTATTCTTGAACCTACTCATGAGGGTTTGCCGACGCAACATTCTCCACAGTATGGAGGAAAGCCTCCACTGCTGACATCACCTTCATTCAGACCAGGTTTCAGACCGGATCTGCCCCCGCTAATCCCACAAGAGAGGCCACCAGGACCTAGTTTGGATGAATACGAAATGCAGTTTGATGAGGTATCTAATAATTTGAAACAATACGTAAAAAATACTAAACATTTATGAGTTACCCTTATTCAATAAAATCTCGCGTTGCTTTTCCTTTTTCGTTGTCTCGCCATCTTGACTGAAATAGAAAATAAGATAAAGGACCAGACAAGATATCTGAGTGCGGCAATCAGTTCCGAATATAAATGTTCAAAACAAAATGAACTTTTTTGTATATATATATATATATATATATATATATATATATATATATATATATATATATATATATATATATATATATATATAATTTACAAAACTACATTTGATTTTACTACGTTTATTATCACAAAATATTTTGAAAAATATAACACTGCGATTGCAATTTCGGTCACTAGACCATCATCGGGCAGATTGAGTTCTTAACTCTTAACATTATCAGTCTTGATAATGAGTACATAACTCGAAACATGTCGACTATTCGTTACTGCTAAATACAGTATCTAAATATTTTTTTTATATAGTGAAACATAAGCCAAGTGTTTTTTGTTTCAAAGTTTATACTTTATTCTTTATGATGTTTCACCAAGTGATGTGCGAGAATTCAATCTCAGTTATATATATACATATATATATATATATATATATATATATATATATATATATATATATATATATATATATATATATATATTATATATATATATATATATAATTTATATATATATATATATATATATATATATATATATATATATATATATATATATATATATATATATATATATACAGGGCTATTCAAATTCGAGTATATGCATGGGGATTTCGATAACGGTAAGGGATAGAGTGATGGTTAAATTGGGGCAAAGTAGCATATTTTAGAGGTCAGTTATATGGATAAAAAAAATTTGATCTAACTCCTTTAGTTCTGGAGTTATATAGGAAAATTCGAAAATTTCGAAATCCTTTTTTTGCCTATATCTTTTTATTTAATGAATTGTTTGCAAAACAATTGTCACTTTGCCATTGCCACTTTTTGTAGGCTATCTAAATATCTGAATAGAAATTATATACAGGGTGTCGTATAAATTGGGCCACCCTCAACTTTCAATTTTCAAATACGGACCTTTTTTTTTTTATTGCATTTTTTTGAATGCCAAGAGTCGTGTTTTATATTGGCGTAGCATTTTCATCTGAATTACATAGTGTTCTGGAAATATTGAACTATTACCAGTAAAATTTCAACATTTTTTAAAATTCCAGCTCTAATTGAATAAATATCATAGAATAAGGTATAAAATGCCTAGGATTTGGAAGATAATCAACATTATTCTACGAAAAATGTCTTCTTTAAGAATTCATCCACATTTCAGTTCACACAACCCATGATCAGTGTACGAAAATGCGAAATTCTTCCTAGTACGTTTATGTGCATATAATCATTGCCCAAACAGAAAAATGTTCGACTGGCAATCTTCATATTACAGACACCAATTTGGAAATATTTCATTCACTTTCCGAACTATCTACATTTTTCAGCAAATTCATGGGCATTCTGTTGCTATATACAACGATTATGATTAAACTATTTGAATTCTCATAGTATGTTTTGACAGTTTCTTGGAAATTTTCGTTGGTATTTAATGAAAAATCTGTTAGTACTGAAAATGGGTTTCCCCATGGAGCAGAAAAGAGATATGATTAAGGTTTTCTACAGAAATAGTAGGAGCATTCATCTTACCGCTTGACTTTTTTTATGGGGTACACTAAAAAATAGAATATATCAAAAAGAAATTGAAAATATAGAAGATTTAAGAATTAAAATCATGAACGCCTTCGCATCACTACGCCGAAGAGATATTTTCAGAGAGAATAATAACTTAAAAAAACGACTCTGTAAATGTCTGGAACGAGAAGATCGTCAATTCAAACATTTATTTCGATTATGATTACTTATAATGACTTATTTAAATTCTAGATAATAACTGAACATGTTCTTATGCGATAAGTTATAAAATATGAAAACCTATATGATCAAATACAATGTTATATTTGTGACAGATTATGTTTGTGACAGATTATGTTTGTGAGTTCTCAGCAGAATACATACAACAGATCTTCCTCATACCTACTGAGGTGAATCGACATAGGGATCAATAATTATTATTCTACCAATGCTACATTATGATAAAGAAATAAAATGTCTCTGGGGAATGTTGATTTTATTCTATTGTTATTCCGAACAAGTAGTGAGACTAGATAATCTGGAAATTCTGAAATTCATTTTTCTTAAGGAATCAATTTGTCTGATTCGCCTCTCATTCTCTGATATTATTCAATTAGAGTTGTTATGGAATTAAAAAATGATGAGATATCATTAGTATTAGTTCAATATTCCCAAAACACTTTATGATTTATATAAAAATAGAACGCCAATATGAAACAAATATAGGTAGTTCGAAAAGTGAGAAACAATGAAATATTTCCAAGTTGGTGTCTGGAGTATGAAGATTGCCATTGGAAGATTATTTTGTTTGGGCATTGATTATATGCACATAAACGTACTAGGAAGAATTTCGCATTTTCGTACATTGATCATGAGTTGCGTGAACTGAAATGTGGATGAATTCTTGAAGAAGACATTTTTCGTAGAATAATGTTGATTATCTTCCAAATCCTAGGCATTTTATAACTTATTCTATAATATTTATTTAATAAGAGCTGGAATTTTAAAAAAATTTTGAAATTTTACTGGTAATAGTTCAATATTTCCAGAACACTCTGTAATTCAGATGAAAATACTACGACAATATAAAACATGACTCTTGGCATTCAAAAAAATGCAATAAAAAATACAGGTCCGTATTTGAAAATTGAAAGTTGAGGGTGGCCCAATTTATACGACACCCTGTATATAATTTTTATTCAGATATTTAGATAGCCTACAAAAAGTGGCAATGGCAAAGTGACAATTGTTTTGAAAACAATTCATTAAATAAAAAGATATAGGCAAAAAAAGGATTTCGAAATTTTCGAATTTTCCTATATAACTCCAGAACTGAAGGAGCTAGATCAGACTTTTTAAATCCATATAACTGATCTCTGAAATATGCTACTTTGCCCCCATTTAACCATCCTTCTATCTCTTACCGTTATCGAAATCCCCATGCATATACTCGAATTTGAATAGCCCTGTATATATATATATATATATATATATATATATATATATATATATATATATATATATATATATATATATATATATATATATATATATATATATATATATATATATATATATATATACACTATCGGACAAAAGTAAAGCAACATTTTCGAGAAATGAAAGAAATCTCTATTGTATAATATCAAATAGAAGATATCGTATTTAAATATATTGTCTCTCAAATATCAAAGTAGGCTGCTATTATCGGAGGCAACAGCTCTTTCCAACAATCGAAACAAATGAATTTTAATTGACATAAACTTTGAAATAAAGTATTGTAACGCGTCAAAAGTAGAGCAACACTTCAATATTTCCCTGAAAAATAAAGGTTTCAGTGAAAGTGAAGGTAGAAATGTTTATTTTATGTTTAATTAATATTTCTGTGTTGGATTTATCATGCCAAGAAGTATTCTTATTTCGAAAGAATTAAAGCAGAGACTAGTGACTGCAGACTTGGAAGACACATCACAAGTCAAAATTTCAAGACGATTTGTTTTACCCAGATACAGTGTATCCAAAATAATTTCAAGCTATTATGAAAGGGGACATTTAGAGAATCTACCGAAATCGGGAAGGCCAAGAAAAACAACGATTTGGACAGATAGACGCATTAAAAGAATTTCTCAAAACGATCCCTGGATGTCTGCACCTAGAATTGTTGCTGAATTTCCCGAAATAATGGTTAGTCCACGGACAATTCAAAGAAAGTTGTTAGAAGCAAAGCTATTTAGCAGACGACCAGCTAAAAAGCCGCATAGTTCGGCAAGAAATAGAGTGGCTAGGCTTGAATTTGCACGCCGACATTCAAATTGGACGGTAGACATTTGGAAAAAAGTTTTATTCAGCAATGAAACACGTTATAAAATTTTTAATTCTGATGGAATGAAGCATGTAATATGGCCAATCAACACAAGGTTTAATCCCAAATACTTTACACCCAGGGTTAAACATGGTGAAGGCAGTGTTTTTTTATGGAGTTATTTCTCATAGAATGGGGTGGGCCCACTAAACTTCATTAATGACACTATGGATCGATTTGTATGTAGAGATATAATGCAAAATGTAATGATGCCTTACGCAGAGTGGGAAATGCCTTTGCATTTTATTTTCCAACAGGATAACGATCCAAAGCACTCTTCACGAATTGTTCAAGAATGGTTTCAAGAAAATAGCGCTCGGGTTTTGCAGTGGCCGGCACAATCACCAGACCTCAACCCCATCGAAAATCTATGGGAAAAAGTTGGGCGTGGAATTCGTACACAATTTTTTACAAATAAACAATCGTTGATGAATAAAATCAATGAAGTTTGGACAAACTTTTCCGAAGACAGTGTTCAAAAATTGATTGTGTCAATGCCACGACGTTGTCGGCAAGAAATAAATAATAATGGATATTCTATTAACTATTGACGTAATACCTATAGCTACTGTAATTATTAAATGTGTTAGATGTTTTTTTATTGTAAAATATGAAATAAAATACTGTTGACACAATTTGTTGCTTTACTTTTGTCGCACTTCAATTCATCGATTTTTATAATTATAAATATTTCTCTACCTCCATTTCGTTTGAATTTGTCCAAAATATTGTGGTATGTTACTTATACTATGAGGATAATATTTCACTAAAATAAGCCCAGGATTACAACAATAATAAATTAATTTTTTAATTCAAAGGCATAAAAGCACTTTGTTGCTCTACTTTTGTCCAATAGTGTATATATATACTAGCTGACCCGGCAAACGTTGTTCTGCCATATAAATTATGTATTTATCTTTATATCTATCTATCTATCTATCTATCTAGAAAGTTATCTATCTACCCAGATGGCTATTTATCTTTCTATCTATCTATCTAACTATCTATATATCATTCTATCTATCTATCTATCTACATATCTATCTATCAATCTATCTGACTCGGCAAACGTTGTTCTACCAAATAAATTGTTTTTATCGATCTATCTTTCTATCTATTCATCTTTCTGCCGATGTATCTCTATCTATCTTACTATCTATCTATCTATCTATATAAATATCTATCTTTCTATTTATCGATCTATCCAGATGCTATATCATTAAAAAAACTAGAACAGGAAATTTTGTCTGAAAAATAAATGAAAAATTAAGTGGTGAACCACCCTCAACATTCTAGGGGATGAAAAATACATGTTGTCCAATTCTCAGACCTAACTGATATGCATACAAAATTTCATGAGAATCGGTAGAGCCATTTCGGTGGAGTTTTACAAATAAAAAATAGGGGTTGATCGTATAGGGGTGAAAACTTCTGATTATCTCTCTCTCTCATCGGTCTCTCATTGCTGAGAATCGTGATCATTGGCAGCTTGTGCCGTTATTACTCTTCATTGACTTCGATTTCGAGCTTTATTTATAGAATCGTAGAACGAGGTACCGGTGGCCTTTTGAATTTGATCAGTCCATCGGATTGGTGAATGCCCTCTAGCCCTTCGTCCTTCTGTATTTCCCGAAACTATCAGCCTCTCCATGTTGTTATCATCTTTTCTCGCGATGTGTCCGAAAAATTTCAATATGTTCGCGAAGCAGGTAGAAGATAGTCTATTACGGATGTTCAGTTCTCTTAGGATTGATTCATTGGACCTATGCGCAGTCCAAGGAATTCGGAGCATGCGCCTCCAGCACCACATCTCGAAGACATCGATTCTTTTTCTGTCTGCTATTTTGATTGTCCACGTTTCAGACCCATAACGGAAAACGAAGAAAATCAAGGATCGAACTAGTTTTATTTTGGTGTTTTTTGTAATAGATCTGTCTTTCCAGATCCGGAGTAGTCTACTCATTGCACTTTTTGCCAGTCCTATTCTCCTTCAGATGTCGCTCTCACTTGAACCCGTGTTGCTGATATATGAGCCCAGGTATGTGAAGTGGTCAACGACTTGAAATCTCTGTAGAGCGTCTGTCAGTTGCAGTGTGTTTGAGCGATCGACTATCATAATTTTAGTTTTCTCTGCGTTTATCATAAGGCCGCATTTCTTGCTCTCTGTCTCGACTCGATTCAGAAGATTCAGCATTTCCTCTTCTGACGCAGCTATTAGTGTTGTATCGTCTTCGGAGAGTCAATTTATTTTGTCTCTGTGTGTATATGTATTTTTAAATTCTGTAACATAAAAAAAAGAACAGAAAATTTTGTCTGAAAAACAGAAAAATTTAATTGAGGGATGGACCACCCTTAACATTTAGCGGAATGAAAAATAGATGTTGGCTGATTCTCAGACCTAACCGTTATGCAAACAAAATTTCATGAGAATCGGTCGAGCCATTTCGGAGGAGTTTAACTTCTAACACCGTGACACGAGAATTTTATATATTAGATTGGTATTGGTATGTTTGGATGGTGACCGATGCGCTGCGACCTTATTAGATCTATTGTGCCCCATCTTCTTCTGCTTCTCGATGTGTTCTCGTTTCACAGCAGCCCCTCAAGCCTCAATACCTTCAGGAATTTGAGGATTTTAAGGGGGTCTATTCGTGGTATTTTTTCTATAGTCAGCTGGTATGATCCCAGTGTGTTCAGTCTTTCATGGTGCACAGCATAGCACTCCATCAGTATATGGTGAGGTGTTTCTGGACGTTCCTTGCAGAATCTGCAGGTGCTGTCCCCCTCTAAACCTAGCTTCCTTAGGTGTTCTTTGAGTCTGCAATGCCCCGTAAGAAATCCTGTGATTGTCTTTAGACTAGTTTTGCTGAGGTTAATCAGTGTCTTCGATCTTGCTCGGTTGAACTTTCCGAGGAGATCTTTGGCCTGCCTCAGTCAGGAAGTCTTTGCCAGTATGTTGCTCTCATTGCTTCTTCAGCTTTATTGAGTTCTTCTTGGAAGTAAGATTTTCCAAGTCCGCAGAAAGGCTCTGGCCCGATTAGTGGCGTTGACGCACCCTTTCGTGCCAGGGTGTCTGCTTGTTCATTACCCTTCACTCCGACGTGCCCCGGCACCCAGAGGAGGATCACTTTGTTGTTCCTGCCCAGATCATTTAGTTTATCTAGGCATTCACAAACCATCTTTGAGTTGATGTTATAAGAGCTCAACGCTTTGATGGCTGCTTGGCTATCGGAGAGGAGAGAGGATCGCAATTTCCTTGTTCCGGTATTTCCTATCGAGGTTGAACTGAATGCACCTTTCTATGGCGTGAATTTCCGCTTGAAAAATACTAGGGAACTGGCCCATGGGTTCTGTATATATTAGATAATAATAACTATTTAGAAAATTTGCCTCTCGCCGAATATAGAAACATTTTATATATATATATATATATATATATATATATATATATATATATATATATATATATATATATATATATATATATATATATATATATATATATATATATATATATATATATATATATATATAATGTTCAGAAAGATTTCCGCGGTCGGAAGTATTTGAAAAACTTGGTTCACGGAATGAACCGCGTAAAAGATTTGAAAAATCTCGACGTTTCGGCTCCTTTTGCGAAGCCATCTTCAGGAGAATTAGAAGGGAAATAATTCAGACTCGTGGCCTCAATCTGCCTACTCCACGAATCGAATTTATTTTATTTATTAATTATTTCCCTTCTAATTCTCCTGAAGATTGCTTCGCAAAATGAGCCAACACGTCGAGACTTTCCAAATCTTTTACGCGCGGTTCATTCCGGTGAACCAAGTTTTTCATAATATATATATATATATATTAGTATATATATTATTATATATATATATAATATATAATATATATATATATTATATATATATAGATATTATATATATATAATATATATATATATATATATATATATATATATATATATATATATATATATATATATATATATATATATATATATATATATATATATATATATATATATATATATTTAGATGATTACTAATGTCGGTGTGGCCAATCCAACCAAAATAATTACAAGCAGCTGGCACTTCCGCTTATACCGTAAGTCGATACCAATTTGCTTATTTCAAATGGAACATTCTATATATTTCAGGGTTTTCGAAAAGAGCATAAAATTCTGAGTCGGGAATGTGAAGAATACCCTATGCCTAAACCTAGCCGTTCCAGAGTTATTTGACATTTTATAGAAAATTAGACAGGTGCAACGGTTTACAAGAACCGGTTTACCTTTCTTCCTGTAATAGATACTCATTTGTTTGTTGTCACATGAAAAGAACACAACAATAACTACGTACTACAACTGAAATTTATTCAATAATATCATACCAAGTGTTCCGTTTTTCGCGTTACATTTCGTCAACTTCAACCCGCGAAATCTTGTTTAGGTCAAATGGAACACCCAGTATTTTTTTACGTCAAGTTTTGAAATATTTGTGATTTTATTAGAAATTCATGAATTGTTGTAATAATTTCATCAAGATAGCCATGATTAAAAACAATCAGTCATTATCTTATGTAATGAGGAATGAACTACTTCGTGTAAATCGTGTGAAAAAAAAACACTGTAGAACGCATACTGGAAAATTTTGAAAATTATGGCTCTGTCAAGGAAAAAATTCAAAGAAGAATTGTTGATGACGAAAACATAGAAATAGTAATTCTGGGATACTTTCATGTATTTCCAAGGATGTCATTAGGACAAGCTGTTCTGGAATCGGGACTATGCAAGGATTCAATTCACAGAATCTTATTAAAACATAAGTTTCATCCGCTTTTATTCCATATGGTTCAAGGATCAAAGGAAAAAGATTTCTTAAGAAGACAGAATTTTTGTGAGTTTATTCTAATAAGCTCTGAGGGTGACGATTCTTATTTAGGAGATATAGTATGGACAGATGATGCAAAATTTTCCAAAAATAGACTTTTTAATAGACACAATTCACATTATTGAAGTGACTCAAATCTCCATAAGTTCAGAGAGCGAAACTTTCAGAAAAATTGGCAGTTCAATGTTTACTGTGCCATAAGAAATGATGGAGTGGTGGCATTACCATTTTATCAGGAAAATTTAAACGGTAAATTAAATTTTCTCTTCTGCTAATATGTAAAGGTGAATTTTTGTTTTTTTCAGGTGAAAGATATCTTAATATCTTACAGAATTTGCATAATAACTATTTAGAAAATTTGCCTCTCGCCGAATATAGAAACATTTTTTATCGGCTGGGTGCTCCCCCACACAATGCATATTAAATTTAATTAATAATTATTTACAAGACATTTTTCATGATTAATGGATTGCCAATAATGGACCTTTCTTAAGGCCTCCTCGCTCGCCCGATCAGTTCTGGATTATTTTATTTGGGGAACTATTAAAAATAAAGTTTATGAGAGCCCATTGAGAACCATTGAAGATTGTATGCGGAGAGTAAGAAATGCCTTTCAAAACATATCACTGGATTCAATTACAAGAGCTACCCATGAGGAACTAATCCGAAGGTCCGAAAAATGTGTCGAGGTTCGAGGGCGGAATTTTGAGCATTTATTAAATTAAAATTAAATGATATTTTAAATTGATCTTATCTCTGCTATTTTAGTTCATGCCTTATCTTCAATCGATTAATACTCATGTTACAGTGTTAGTGTTATTTTCCGTTTTTCTGGATATCGAGTACAAATGGGCTGCAAGTTCTTGTTATTACTTTATCACAATAAACAAACAAAAAAGTTTTCGTTGATATAATTCAAACGTGCTTGCATTTTTTGACATAAGATAATGACTGATTGTTTCTAATCATGGCTATTTTGATGAATTGATTACAACAATTCATGAATTTCTAATAAAATCATAAATATTTCAAAAAGTTGTAACCTTAACCCCCACAATGCCAATATCTGAAAAAAGGGAATTCCATTTTACACAACTTAAAAAAATGCAGGGTGTTCCTTTTGACCTAAACAAGTTTTCGCGGTTTGAAGTTGACGAAATGTAACGTGAAAAACGGAACACTTGGTATGATATTATTGAATTAATTTCAGTTGTAGAACGTAGTTCTTGTTGTGTTCTTTTCATGTGACAAGAAGCAAATGAGTATCTTTTACAGAAAGAAAGTTATACCGGTTCTTGTAAACCGTTGCACCTGTCTAATTTTCTATAAAATGTCAAATATCTCTGAAAGGGCTAGGTTTAGGCATAGAGTATACTTCACATTATCGACTCAGAATTTTATACTCTTTTCGAAAAACATAAAATATATGGGATGTTCCATTTGAAATAAGCAAGTTGGTATCGACTTCCAGTATAAGGGGAAGTGCCAGCTGCTTGTAATTATTTTGGTTGGATTGGCCACACCGACATTAGTAATCATCTAATCTGACCTGTACTTTGTTCTATATCGATCGATTCAGTTCCCGGTGCGACACCCTGTATATATATATATATATATATATATATATATATATATATATATATATAATATATATATATATATATATATATATTATATATATATATATATGTATATATATATATATAATATAATATATATATATATATATTCATATATAATATATATATATATAATATATATATATATATATATATATATTCATATATATATATATATATATATATATATATATATATATATATATATATATATACAGGGTCCTGCAACAGTGGCGCGTTGTTCCATACCTCTATTCAGGAAACAGATAGGAATATATATTTCTAGAATATTACCTTATTGCTCGAGCTCGACAAAATGAAAATATTGTCGGTCACACAGAGTGTTCAATTTTTTCTGGGCGGATACCAACTATGTTTTTTCAAATGGCAACCTTTTTTTTCATCGCTTTCTCGGTTTCTACATAGAAAAAAGAAGATACTTTATATAAATCTTCATTTCGAAAATATTGACAGTTTTCGAGGTTTTCGGCATTTTTGGTTTTTTTTTTTTCAATATTGTTCACTCAGAATATTTGAAATTATAAAGTTGTGCCAAGTCCAATTGAAATAAATTTTTCGTCAAATATTCTACATTGATACCTCCCTCAAACGATTTATCTGAAATCGACCTGCGATATACAGGGTATGAAAAACCGCTTGGCATATATTGTAAGTTAAAATTTGCAGAATCTTCCTTATTTTAAATGGAACGCCCTGTATATTATGGATTCATAAGAAGCACCAGCAAAGGCTATACAAATATCATCGAGTATTTCCTATGGTTAAGTTTACTAGTTTTTCTCAAAACGGCTCTTTATTTTCGAAAAATGGCTAGTATTCATATTTCTTCGCTATGATCTCAATGAACGACTTCTTTCAAATATTACCTGTTGGTAGATAAACAAGTTGTGAGTCACCAACAAACTGTACGTTATTAAATATTCAAAATAATTTCAATAATCTCGAAATATCTGCAATATATTTTCAGTCTGAAACAACCTCTCAGGGAAAAAAATATGTATTGGTAATCAAGTAGTCTGGCAAATGACAGATCAAAATATTTGCCTTCAAATAAGTATTCAAATCTTCATTCATTCGTGAAGTTGGACTTTCGATATAATTTCATGAGAATGTTGTTATCAAAAAGTGATCAGGTGAATCAGACAAGAATTGTTTATTGACAAGTAGAATTTATTCTCAACGGAATTCAGATAGAAGACATCCAGGTGAAAGATCTTTGTGGGTGTATCAATTATTCTAAACATGAGCGCATCAAGCCAGTTACTAATGAAGATAATAAATTGCAAGATACAGTTATATCTAAAAAAAAATATTTGTTTGTTCACCTTGAAATGTACATATTTTAAACAATATATCTTTCGTATATTCTCATCAGTCGTCAAATGGATTTCGCTTAGAAAACAGCCGTTCATTGAGATCATAGCGAAGAAATATGAATACTTGACAAAAAAAGAGCTGTTTTAAGAAAAATTAGTAAACTTAACCATAGGAAATACTTGATGACATTTGTAAAGTCTTTGCTGGTCCTTCTTATGGATCCATAATATACAGCGTGTTTCATTAAAAATAAGGAAGATTCTGGCAAATTTTCATTTACAATATATGGCGAGCGGTTTTTTATACCCTGTATATCGCAGGTCAATTTCAGATATATCGTTTGAGAGAGTTACCAATGTAGAATATTTGACGAAAAATTTATTTCAATTGGACTTGGCACAACTTTATAATTTAAAATATTCTGAGTGACCAATATTGGAAAAAAAACCAAAAATGCGGGAAATCTCGAAAACTGTCAATATTTTCGAAATGAAGATCTTTATGAAGTATCTTTTATTTTCTATGTAGAAACCGAAAAAGCGATGAAAAATATAGGTTGCCTTTTGAAAAAACATAGTTGGTATCTGCCCAGAAAAAATTGAACACCCAGTGTGACCGACAATATTTTCATTTTGTCGAGCTCGAGCAATAAGGTAATATTATAGAAATATAGATTCCTATGTGTTTTCTAACTAGAGATATGGAACACCGCGCCACTGTTCCAACTCAACATTATCCGTTTCTTCACGTTATTCCAATAACGTTTTTCCCAATTGCTTCTCATATTCGTTTCTTAGTTTTTGATGTTTGAGCTTTTCAATGTCCCATTTTGTTCGGGTTGTTTTTATAGATTTAATATATTTTTTTATTTTTTGCTTGATTGTGGCCGTTACCATGTAGTGATCCGAGTCGGCATTTGCACCTCTGTATGTTCGTTCATCTTTCACCAACGACTGATTTGTTCTATTAATAAGCGCGTGATCTATTTGTGTGCCGTATCTGTGATCTGGCGATTCCCATGTTATCTTGTGCTTTCTTGGATGGGCGAATTTGGTGCTACTTATTATCATATCTTACCTTTCCGTCAAATTGCATAGGCGTTGCTCATAGTTGTTTGTTTTCTCATGAACTTTGTGTTTTCCTGCCACTCTTCCCAAGTATTCCTTTTTCTCTATTTGGGCATTAAAATCGCCAATCAACAAAATTGTGTCCTCTTTTGGCAGTCTCTCTATTTCTTCTTCGATTTTTTCATATATATTATCCTTCTCATCCTTGTCTGCACTTTCGGTTGGCGCATATACATTTATTATCGATGTATTAATCGGTTTTGCTTGTATTCTCAGACATGCCACTCGTTCACTTATTGGTCTGAACTCCATTATATCATTTCGTAAATTACCCCTTATTATATTACCTACCCCATATTGTCCTTGACTTTTATCACCTGAATAATAAAAACTGAAGTCATCTTTTTCTACTGTCCCTTGACCTTTCCATCTTGTCTCCTGCAGTACAACTATATCTATTTTGTACTTTCTTAGTTCGTCCCCAATCTCCATTATTTTGCCAGGCAGCAACATGGTTCAAACATTCCAATTACATACTTTTATTGAATTCCTTTTTTTCCCTTTTGTTTTTCTAAGTCTACTCTATTCTTTCCATTATACTTATTGTTTTTGTTTTTATTCTCAAAAATTTTGTTATTGTTTATTCTCATTATATTTGTGTTTTCATAGTTCCCCTCACTACCATCAGCACCATCCCTTTTGTCCCTAACAACCCTACTCTCATTACTAACATTACAAATGCATATCCTACCGCTTCCCCTTACAACCTTACTATCACTTATATTACTATTTAATGTACAATTTTCATTATTGTTAATCCTGAACCTATTTTCCTTTATATGTCTATGCCTATTTTCCTGTTCATTTCCAATCTTGTACTCTTTTCCACTTTCTTCTATTTCCTCCTTTAGTAGTTTTTTTGCCTCGTTCTAGCTAATTTCTTTGCTTGTTTCCATTCGCTTTCTGTTTCTGGTCATCTGTCAGCTACTGTTCTTTTGACTTTATTTTCTGCTTCTTCCTCGCCTTCATCCCCTTCTTCGAAGCTGTGACTGTCATAAACCTCTCCATCCACAATTAATTTGTCGTATTTGAGAAAAGCCTTTCTTCCATCTGCCCTTGCTATCTTCAATTGATGTATCAGCCGTTTTCAATCCTCCTGGAATTTCTTTGAAAAATCGTCATTTATCCATACATTTTTGCCCTTTAGATTCTTTCCCATTTTGATAACTTCCATCTTCCTTTCAAACTTCAAAAGAGTGATGAGTATTGGTCCTTTTTTATTGGCCTTGAACATTCCTATCTTCCGTACCTCACTAGTCTCACTCTCTAAATTCAGTTTGATATTCGCTTTCTTTAGTATCATTTCAACTCTCGTTTTGACATCATCAGCTTTGTCTCCCTTATCTGCGATTCCTTGTTTTATAAGATTTTTTTTTTCATTTCACGCTCCACTAATTCGATTCTATCGTCCTGTTTTTTCATCTGCTGTCGTAAACACTGGTTCTCCTTTTCCAATTTAATCATTTCTTTCGTAGTGTTTTCCAGCTTATTTTCGATAGATGTCATTTTAGTTTGTATACATTCGAACATTCTTTATATTCCAATCATGTTCACCATTTTGAAATACAATTAGTGTAGTACGACAGAATGCGGACTCGCGAGCGCCCGGCTAGTAAGCTACTCAATCCACCTACAACCAACACGCACGCGAGTACCTCACCTGCCGCACCGACACTTTCCTATTTATTCTTGATCCGACTCTGTGCTTGTTCTATTCTAGATCGCTGAAATCTGCTGACACTGGCTTTTATTTGATACTGTCACCTTACTCGCTGATTATATGAGTTGATCTTTGGAGTATTATTTTACCCGTAAACAAGATATTATTGCAATTTTCAAAAGTGTACTTACAGCCTCCACTCCTGATCTTTTCAACAAATGAATGCGCACTCACTCTCAGCATTTAATTCTTTGCCTCTACCAATGAATTTTCAATTATTTCACCACACGAATTAACTTCCACTTTTCGTTGAACTACGAAGACCGGACTCCATAGATAGATATATATATATATATATATATATATATATATATAATATATAGATATATACATAATATATATATATATATATATAATATATATATATATATATAAAATATATATATATATATATATATATATATATATATATATATATATATATATATATATATATATATATATAAATATATATATATTTATATATTCTCTCTCTGCGGCGCTCGCGAGTCCGCATTCTGTCGTACTACACTAATTGTATGTCAAAATGGCGAACATGATTGAAATATAAAGAATGTTCGAATGTATACAAACTAAAATAACATCTATCGAAAATAAGCTGGAAAACACTACGAAAGAAATGATTAAATTGAAAAAGGAGAACCAGTGTTTACGACAGCAGATGAAAAAACAGGACGATAGAATCGAATTAGTGGAGCGTGAAATGAAAAAAAAATCTTATAAAACAAGGAATCGCAGATAAGGAAGACAAAGCTGATGATGTCAAAACGAGAGTTGAAATGATACTAAAGAAAGCGAATATCAAACTGAATTTAGAGAGTGAGACTAGTGAGGTACGGAAGATAGGAATGTTCAAGGCCAATAAAAAAGACCAATACTCATCACTCTTCTGAAGTTTGAAAGGAAGATGGAAGTTATCAAAATGGGAAAGAATCTAAAGGGCAAAAATGTATGGATAAATGACGATTTTTCAAATAAATTCCAGGAGGATTGAAAACGGCTGATACATCAATTGAAGATAGCAAGGGCAGATGGAAGAAAGGCTTTTCTCAAATACGACAAATTAATTGTGGATAGAGAGGTTTATGACAGTCACAGCTTCGAAGAAGGGGATGAAGGCGAGGAAGAAGCAGAAAATAAAGTCAAAAGAACAGTAGCTGACAGATGACCAGAAATAGAAAGCGAATGGAAACAAGCAAAGAAATTAGCTAGAACGAGGCAAAAAAACTACTAAAGGAGGAAATAGAAGAAAGTGGAAAAGAGTACAAGATTGGAAATGAACAGGAAAATAGGCATAGACATATAAAGGAAAATAGGTTCAGGATTAACAATAATGAAAATTGTACATTAGATAGTAATATAAGTGATAGTAAGGTTGTAAGGGGAAGGGGTAGGATATGCATTTGTAATGTTAGTAATGAGAGTAGGGTTGTTAGGGACAAAAGGGATGGTGCTGATGGTAGTGAGGGGAACTATGAAAACACAGATATAATGAAAATAGACAATAACAAAAATTGCGAGAATAAAAACAAAACCAATAAGTATAATGGAAAGAATAGAGTAAACTTAGAAAAACAAAAGGGAAAAAAAAGAATTCAATAAAAGGATGTAATTGGAATGTTCGAACCATGTTGCTGCCTGGCAAAATAATGGAGATTGGGGACGAACTAAGAAAGTACAAAATAGATATAGTTGCACTGCAGGAGACAAGATGGAAAGGTCAAGGGACAGTAGAAAAAGATGACTTCAGTTTTTATTATTCAGGACATAAAAGTCAAGGACAATATGGGGTAGGTTATATAATAAGGGGTAATTTACGAAATGATATAATGGAGTTCAGACCAATAAGTGAACGAGTGGCATGTCTGAGAATACAAGCAAAACCGATTAATACAACGATAATAAATGTATATGCGCCAACCGAAAGTGCAGACAAGGATGAGAAGGATAATATATATGAAAAAATCGAAGAAGAAATAGAGAGACTGCCAAAAGAGGACACAATTTTGTTGATTGGCGATTTTAATGCCCAAATAGAGAAAAAGGTATACTTGGGAAGAGTGGCAGGAAAACACGAAGTTCATGAGAAAACAAACAACTATGAGCAACGCCTATGCAATTTGACGGAAAGGTTAGATATGATAATAAGTAGCACCAAATTCGCCCATCCAAGAAAGCACAAGATAACATGGGAATCGCCAGATCACAGATACGGCACACAAATAGATCACGTGCTTATCAGTCGTTGGTGAAAGATGAACGAACATACAGAGGTGCAAATGCCGACTCGGATCACTACATGGTAACGACCACAATCAAGCAAAAAATAAAAAAATATATTAAATCTATAAAAACAACTCGAACAAAATGGGACATTGAAAAGCTCAAACATCAAAAAATAAGAAACGAATATGAGAAGCAAGTGGGAAAAACGTTATTGGAATAACGTGAAGCAACGGATAATGTTGAGTTGGAACAGTGGCGCGGTGTTCCATATCTCTAGTTAGAAAACACATAGGAATCTATATTTCTATAATATTACCTTATTGCTCGAGCTCGACAAAATGAAAATATTGTCGGTCACACTGGGTGTTCAATTTTTTCTGGGCAGATACCAACTATGTTTTTTCAAAGGGCAACCTATATTTTTCATCGCTTTTTCGGTTTCTACATAGAAAATAAAAGATACTTTATAAAGATCTTCATTTCGAAAATATTGACAGTTTTCGAGATTTTCCGCATTTTTGGTTTTTTTTCCAATATTGGTCACTCAGAATATTTTGAATTATAAATTTGTGCCAAGTCCAATTGAAATAAATTTTTCGTCAAATATTCTACATTGGTAACTCTCTCAAACGATATATCTGAAATTGACCTGCGATATACAGGGTATCAAAAACCGCTCGCCATATATTGTAAATGAAAATTTGCCAGAATCTTCCTTATTTTTAATGGAACACGCTGTATATTATGGATCCATAAGAAGGACCAGCAAAGGCTTTACAAATGTCATCAAGTATATACATAGTAGTTATATATATATATATATATATATATATATATATATATATATATATATATATATATATATATATATATATATATATATTAGTATACAGGGTGGAACACCAGGAACTGCATCGATCGATATCTCAGAAACAAAATTTAGGAAAAATTTCAAATTTTGGGAACTTGCTAGATGTGGCCTACTCTGCTAAAATATTTTCATCTATTGGGCATTTCCGGTTATACCGGAAAAAGACCTTTTGTCACTTATTTTAAATGGGACACCCTATATGTTATTACATTTTCAAATTCTACTCAAGATTCTAGGCAGATTTTATGTAGCATGTCCTATATTTTAGTTCAAGCGTTTTTGACATATTCAATTTTTTATGTCAAAAATGACGATTGCAAGCCCTAATATAATTATCAAAATAATGTTCTTATAAGAATGCTCTGATTACTCACTTTTGGGTGAATGCCTTGTTGAAAAGGACTTGTTTCAATAGATTTTGAATAATTTTTGGATAACTTATCATATACAATCATATTCAATAAATAAAATCTAAAAGAAATAGAGAAAACTGATAAAAATGAATTTTTTCAAATGGAAATACCCCGTTTTTCTTATTTTGTAGTATTTAGCATCAAAAATGAAGGCACATTTGTAAAAGGTTATCTATACCTAAAATTTTTTGTGTTCGAAATATTGCCAATTTCATATTTTCATGCGATTTTGCATTTAATCAACAACAATCAGATCTAGGATAGCCACGATCGTATTTGACATTTCAAATCATCGTAATGGCACCCCGGTTAAATTAAACAAACGAAGATTTTTCAAACTTATTCATTAATTATGGGCAATGTGATACATTGGTGACACGATATCCTCTAAAACAGAAACAATCACTAAATAGTATAAGACGAATTATAGAAAACTTGAAAAGCTTTGGACCCGCTAAGAAAAAATGTACAAAAATAAACCAGTTATTAACAATGAAAATATTAATATCGTAAACTGGAAATAGAAATGTTAAAAAAATTGTTCAAGTGAATATTTGAACTTCTAAACATTTTGCGCATATAAGCCGTAATTGTGGCTCTTCTTGTTGACTGGTGAGTCAGGTCTAAAAATGCTGTACTAACTCGCCTCATTCAGTATTCCATAGTGGTAACTGCGGTGTTATACACGTTATTTTTCATTGTTCTCCGTGAACGAAAATCGAGTACTGATAGGTCTGGGGAGCGAAGTGGCCAAAAATTTTGTCCATTTTTGGATATCTATTATCATAAAATGAGTTTTCTAGATAATTATTCACTAAATGGGCTTTATGTGGAGGTGCCCACCTTAGAAAAGATTTCGAAGAACATTAAAATTCATGTGTTTCTGTTTTTGAGGATATGGTGTCACAAATTTATCACATGTTCTTGAAACGACTTTCTCTCACATTGTCCATAAATAATAAATAAGTTTAATTGATCTTCGTTTGTTTAATTCAACCGGGGTTTCCATTTAAATGAATTGATTTTTATCAGTTTTTTTTTCTGTCTCATTTGAGATCTTATTTTTTGACTAGTTATCCAAATATTATAAAAAATCTATTAAAGTAAGTCCTTCTCAACAAGGAATTCAACCCAAAGTAAATAATAAGGGCTTCTTTATAGGATCAATTGAAAATTATATTAGGACTTGTAGGAATTTTAATTTTTGACATTAAAACTTAAATATGTCAAAAACATTTAGTTTTAAGTATATGACATGATACATAAAATCTGCCTAGAATCTTGGGTAAAATTCGAATATGTAATAATATATGGGTTGTACCATTTAAAATTAGCAACTAGGGTCTATTTCCGGAAATGCCCAATAAATGGAAATATTTCAGCTGAATAGGACCCAAGACATCTAGCCAGTTTCCAAAATTTCCTACATTCAGTTTCTCAGATATCGATCGATGCATTTCCTGGTGGTCCACACTGTATATAATGATATATATATATATATATATATATATATATATATATATATATATATTTATATATATATATTTTTATATATATATATATCATAATATATATATATATATATATATATATATATATATATATATATATATATATATATATATATATATATATATATATATTTATTTGAATTGTTGTATAATACATATATATATATATATATATATATATATATATATATATATATATATAGATATATATATAGATATATATATATATATATAAAGGGTGATTCACGGTGGAAGGCACATAAGACGTTTCTGGTGAACCATACGACGGATCACTTTGAATATTCAATGTAGAGCATAATTGACATTTTCTACCAACTAAAATAGTTTTGGTAATGCGGTGTTGCCACTTCTGTTAGAAAGTAGTATCAACTTTGATTTTTCAAATGGAGCAGCCTGTATATTATATTTTTTCAGAATCTCCAACAATTTTTCAACAACTTTCAATAATATTTCCCCATACCTATATATTGCCGTTTTGCAAATAAAAATTATTTTCATTTTTTTTTCGTCGGAAATCAAGATCTCTAAAACCTACGATATCTTCGAACTGAGAAATACTATGATATCAAAATTTGGTTGCAGTTTGTTGATACTTGGGAGCTTCCTACTCTTCAGTCTAATATCCGTTACTTCAATACAGGGTGGTCAAAAAATACAGTTATTTCGTTCGCTTGAAAAAGTGATAGTCAGTTGATTATTTCAAATTAAATACCCTGTATATTATTGAAAATTCGGAAAGTTGCTAGAATTTCTTTTTTATCTTTGTATATCATACCTATACCTAACAAGTCAAATTTTTGACTTAGCACTTATTTGTGAAAATGTTCCTTGAACATGGTATTTGCTAAGCATGGTATTTGCTTAGCATTTTTTTCATTTCATTTTATTATTTATCTACAACGTGTAGTGTTGTTCTGCATATATATATATATATATATATATATATATATAATATATATATATATATATATTTCAAATATTTAAATATATATATATATATATATATATATATATATATATTATTATATATATATATATATATATATATATATATATATATATATATATATATATATATATATATTATACTTATTTGAATTGTTGTTGCCTGTGAAACTATTATTAACTTTTTTGATAAGAGTTATATTTTTCTTTGAGGACTATACTTACTCATTGATTTTTAATTTTGATTGTTATTTAAAATTTGTGTTTTAATAGTTCTGCGAACATAATATGACAAAACTGAAATAAATTAATTGAAAAATAGAAAAATATAATTATATCCTCTCTCTATTTGGAGGTTTTCGCCTTGTGCTTCTTTGTTTTCCAAATAGTGATTGTTGTGGATGTGGAAATTATTCAATAGTTATTTTCATTATTTAATTATTCTTGTAGGGTGTCTAATATAGTATAAAAAAATGCGACAATACACTGGGGGCTACTGGTGATTTTTTTTCTGTCATAAAATCCTAGTTATCATTTTCTCGATAAGAGTACAGTGAACATTAGCAGATTTATAGAATCGAATGCTGGTGAAATAAAGAATTCGTTGATTAAGTAGAGGGTTAGTATGGGGGTGGTAAATTCTGCACTTAGGGCACTCAAAATTTGGTATATGGTAGAAAATGTGAAGAATCGACAGGGGGTATTTTTTCGTTTATTTTTGGCCTAAAATTGGTAGTTTCGGAGAAAAAGCCAGTATCGTGAATTTTTATATTGAATGATTGACTTAGACGAATTCTCGGTTCGAAATGCATAAGGTTGGTAATTTCTGCTAACAAGATGAAAATGTTAAGATATAATATTTCAGTGGAACGTGAAAAACAATTACCTTGGTAAGATGTTTTTTTTCATTTCACTTTATTATTTATCTTGTGGTGGATGTAGATCAGTAGGTCAGTGTCGCGATGAGTAAACGAAGAATGTTACGATTGTATTCCATATCAGATGAAGAATGTTATAGTTTATACTTTATATTGTTTGTAAACTAACTGCAAGTACGATACATTTACTCTGCAAGTACGTGAGGCCAAGGCCGATATATTGATAAACACTGATATATAAATGAGAGGGAATCTAAGATAGAAAGGAAGTAAGACTGAGATATAGACTCGTCACGCTGCCCGAGCGGTCAGCGCTAAGCCTATACTCAGTAATGCTATAAATAAAGACTAAAAGTATAGTATGAACCTGTGCATCATTTAACACCCAGGACCAGGCATTACATGGCGATCCTGCCAGTTGTAGCATTGTGAAAAAAAAGTGAAAGTTAGTGAACAAATATGGGAAGAAGAAGAAATGATCATCGCCCATAGAAAAGCTGGTTGCTTCGCAGTAGTTCCGGAGATGACGACCCAGGCCATCACGAGGACCGTAGGAATGGGTATACCGGCTGTGAACGCAGGTAGAATGGAAGTCACTAACCGCGATGTTGCAGAAGGTTAAGGTAGGATCTACCCTTGTGTAAATGGCAGAGATATGGACTTATAAATATGTGTAAATATAGAGTGAAATGGACATTGTTTTTAAAAATGAAGAAAAAAGAGACATTATTTTTTTTTTAAGAAGAGACATTAATTTTTTATTATTAGTTATTACATTAATGAATTTTTCTACATTAAGTTATGACACTGACCTGACCTAAGTATTTCATTATTGTTTTTTATCATTATTAATTCTAGTATTATTTTATCATTATTAATTCTTGTGTTATTTTATCATTATTAATTTTATTATTAGATTTAATGTTATTATGGGGTTCCGTCTGTCATGCAATAATCGTAAGTTAAGTTTAAGAGGGAATTTTTTTTAATTTGAAATCATTGTGGATAAATATCATTATTTTTTTGGAAGTATTCCTATTCAAGATTATGGAAATATTATATATAGTGTGCAATTAGAGAAATGAGTAATCACGCGTTCTATTGCATTAGAATGAATATGGATTGTATGACATTGACGTTATTATTATGATAACATTGCTATTATGATAACACCCATGTTATTTGATGACATTGACCGACTCACTAAGGAATTACTATTGTTTATATAAATAAAGAATTGATTTATTGAATGGATTTGGAGTCTTGCGGTCAAATAAGATTTATGAATATATATATGGCAAATATTTCGAAGCTAGAAATTTTTTATTATGAATATTTTGTAATTATGTATTATTTTTAGTTAAATTTTACTGAGATATTGACCTACTGCGGAAAGTTTTAATTTTTTTTGATTAATTTAAATCTTGTAATCAATTTTATCGTAAATGAAATTGATGATACTAGGCATCACAAGTGGTAATTATAAAAGTCAGAGAAATTGTTAAGAAATTGTAAACTGTTGCTCACCTGATGATACGCAAGTTTGAAGTTGTCAGAAGGGACAAAAATATGAAAATTTAAATATTGTTTTTAATAAAGTTTAAACTTTGAGCCCATTATCAGATATAGGTACTGCTAAGACTGATTATAGTTTCCAAAATAGTATGGTATAGATAATGTACAATTATTTAATGGTTAAAAGGAGAGAGCAATTTTATTAATGAGAATGCGTATAGGGACGCTCAGGGGATGGATTATGCCCCCTGCTAATGAATTATGTTTTCATAAATAATGAATTTTTACTGTAATTACGAGATGGAATCGTTGGTAAAATGAGATGAAACATATATTTTTTTGTATGCTATATATAGATAGCGACCACTTCTTAGTTAAGATGGATATGGTAATGAGAAATGAAGAAATAAATATATAGATGAGTATATATAAATTTTCATGGAGGAATAGTGTTGCGACGATCTACAGCTATCCATTAGCTATGTTATTTAGAATTTTGGAAGCTGCCAAGAATAAATCATACACGGTATGTACTAATGTTGCAACACTCTACAGAATCTAAATATTCGATCGGCATTGACGCGAGACGAAAATGTTGAGAATTTTAGAAGCTATCTGTAGAGAAAGAATGGAATTAAAAGCTCTCTCAATTATTAGAAGGCAAGGGAATATAATCAGTTTTAGGGACCTTAGTTATTATTATTGTGAATATATATATTTATATATTGAGTTATGGTTGGTATTGTGGTTACATATAGATGGGTTATATTAATTGATAAATAAAAGAGTCCACAAATTGAAAGTAAAAGGTAATTTATATAGAGTACTATGGCTGAAATGAAATAATTATTAATATATCAAAAATATGGCGTATCATCACGAGAGTATAGGGACAGCGCGTATATAGAGATTGTACGTAAAAGGAATTGCTTTAAAAATTGTTATTGTAATTATAACTACTTCCAGCACACACCTCCAGGAATGGATATGGTAATTAAACCATGCATAGGAAATTGAAAGAAAAATTTTAAATTATCATACATTTAAACGAGACAGAATTTTCTCGATAACCTCAATAAAATTCTTTCAATTAGCCCCAGAGGTGTGGTGGATGTAGGTCAGTAGGTGAGTGTCGCGATGAGTAAACGAAGAATGTTACGATTGTATTCCATATCAGATGAAGAATGTTATAGTTTATACTTTATATTGTTTGTAAACTAACTGCAAGTACGATACACTTACTCTGCAAGTACGTGAGGCCAAGGCCAATATATTGATGAACACTGATATATAAATGAGAGGGAATCTAAGATAGAAAAAAAAAAAAAATTTATTTTATTTGATGGTAACGTTGTGGCAATCTAATAATAATTTATCACTTCAGAAGTTGCAAATACCTTCAAAAACGATGGAACAAAACGGTTCGAACGGGGTTCTTATGTAGAAAGTTCAATGAAATGTATCCGAATCTATCGCCAATGAACCTCAAGAAATTTATACGAATTCATAACAATTTCGAAACAATCAACTTTAAAAGCACCAAGAAACTTACCTTAACCCCGAATTGCCAAAGACAACTGAATTAATGTCCTAGCATAATTTAATGCATTTGCCGAGTCATTGATAAGAAGTGTTGAAGAAGATTTGGGTTATAAAATATTCATCTGTTGAGTGTTCAAGACGCACTCAAGAAGATCCATTTTTTTTAAATAAAATAATTTGGACTCATCAATTTTCAATTAAAAAATATTTCATTTTTGGTGCAGTCACAAAAGAAGCGGATATCAAGAATACTTTTGTTTTCTGCATGTTAGTGGACAACAAAATGAGGTACCTAATATTTGAGGAGTCATCAACATCCAGAAGCTACCTGAATATTTGGGAAAATATTGTAGAGAACTTCGTCGATAATCTGCCACTCGAAGAATATCGAAACTGTTCGTACCAACTTGACGGGGCTCCAACATCAAGTTACTTGGTGTCTTTTTAAAGTTGATCCAAACGTTTTGAAATTGTCATGAATTCGTATTAATTTCTTGAGGTTTATTGGCGGTAGATTCGGATACATTCTATTGATTTCTCTGCATATTCTGCTGATAATTTTATCAAACTGTCCAAAAATGATAAACAAATCAACAGTTTTGTTCCATCGTATTCGAAGGTATTTGCAACTTATTAATTGAAGAAAATTTCGATATTATTTATAGATTATCTCAACGTTACTATCAATAAATAGTAATCATGACATGTTTAGCAAATACCGAATGGATATACTAGATATACTATGTTCAAGGAACATTTTCACAAATAAGTGCTAATAAATCCGAAACTTGACTTCTTAGGTATAGGTATGATTAGAAAGATAAAAAGGAAATTCTAGCAGCTTTCCGAATTTTCAATAATATACAGGGTATTCCATTTGAGGGGCGTATAGGGTTTCGCTGTAGAGGTATTACCTTTCATGTCGGCCGGTCACACCAAGGGTCATAGACCGGAGGTGGGTCGAGATGACTGGTCCTCATAGGGTTCCCAGCTCTCACTTATGGCTCCTAGCGCCACACTCCGGGCAACTGTATTGACCTACAGGACAAACTAAGTGAGGGTAGCCAGATATGGCAAATCCTAATGGTGGGAAGCAGTTCCATTAGTACCTGACTGAGGACATTGAGTAATAATCTCCCTAAGGGCTCAAACGGAATAGATAAAGGCGAAGCTGTATCAGCCTCAACGGTTCTATCTCTGCGATGTGAAAAGCAATGGAGAACTACCACATTAACTCCTCCATGAACAATATGAATGACCATGAACTCTACGAATTATGTTATGCCGAGCGACCCGGCTAGCACCCGGTGCCGTACTGCGTCCAGGGCAGACGGTGACAAATTGGCTACTGGCCGTGTAGATGTGAAGCCGAGGGCGTCACACCGAAATTTGGATACCAGGAAGAACTCACAAAGGTTAGACAATACTCGAATTGCTACATGGAATGTCCGCGGCCTGAACAAAGCCGGAAAGTTACAGATTTTGGAAAATGAACTGACACGCTGCAAAATAGTTATAGCAAGGATCTCAGAGACCCACTGGCAGGGACATGGTCACTTTAGCACGTCCAACTATAAAGTTTATTATTCTGGCACAGAAACAGAAGTGTACATGGAGTCGGTTTCCTAGTGTCGAATAGACTAAATAAAGATATTCTAGGATATGAAACAATAAATGAACGAATAATAACAATAAAAATTAATTCTCAACCCTGCATTGTCAACATAATGCAACTATACGCATCCACATCTGAAGCTGATGAAGACACTATAGAGGAATTTTATAGGACAATTGGAACCACAATTAGTAAAATCTCGAATAAAGAAATATTAATCCTAATGGGAGACTACAATGCAAAGGTTGGAAGCACTCTTACGGACAACCACATCAGAACTGTGGTGGGAAGACATGGAATGGGAGCACGCAATGAAAGGGGAGTTCGTCTGATACAATTCAGTATAGACAACAAATTTACAATTGCCAATACCATTTTTCCGCAACACAAACGCAGACTATACACATGGCGTTCACCTGATGGAAAATACAAGAACCAGATCGACTATGTTCTAATCCGACAACGATGGCGACCTTCCATCACAACCGCGAAAACTCTCCCATCCGCTGACTGTGGCACAGACCACCAACTGCTCATGTTCGAGTTGACCATAAAACTAAAATCCTGCAGGAGGAATGAAATTGAATATTTACCCAAGATCAACCTAGAGGAAGCTCCAACATTTGCAACGAACGTCATACAAAAAGTACAGTTGCATATATCAGATATCACCAACATGAATCCAAATGACATATGGCGGACCCTCAAAGACTCCATAAATAAAATACTTAATGAAGTGACATCAGGAACACAAATCAAAAAACAACAAACGTGGCTATCAGCTGAAACGTTGATTCTCATTTCGAGCAGAAGACATTTAGAACACAGGCATGAACAACAGGAACGATGGGGAACGATACAGAGTCTTGAACAGAGAAATCCAAACTAGCTCCCGGAAAGATAAAAATGCACACTTTATGAGAATATGTGCAGAACTACAAAAATATGCTGACCATAACAACACCAAGGACCTGTTTACACAGATCCGCCGTATTACTAGACAATTTAAACCACGAATTTGGGCAATTAAAGATAAAGATAACAACATAATCAACGAATTTGACCTGATAATCAAGATATGGCGGAGTTACTGTGAAGACCTTTACTTTGACGATAACGCTGTCGACATAGAAGTTCGTGAATATGAGGAAGAACCAGACATCCTGAAAGAAGAAATTCATGCCGCTATTAAAAAGCTTAAGGATGATAAAGCGGTGGGAATAGATAGGATATCGGCAGAAGTATTGACATCATTAGATGAAAAAGGTCAGAATATCATACACAAACTATGCCAGAGAATATGGGAAACCTGCACATGGCCCGAAAATTGGTCTACATCTGTGATAATTGATCGCGAAAGTGATAATGAGAGGCAACCTGTAAGGATTGGCAAATGCGAAGTTGTGCAGCAGTTCACATACCTTGGCTCCACCTTGCACAGCTCTGGCAGCTGTGAACCTGAGATTCGAAGGCGTATTCAGTTGGCAAAGGTCGCAATGACTCAACTAACAAAGCTATGGAGGGATAAAAACCTCACGAAAACCACAAAAATTCAACTGGTAAAAACATTGGTGTTTCCGTATTT